>JBBPDA010109580.1:0-10206 GCA_037974385.1 Arnoldichthys spilopterus
TACTACTTACTACTACTTACTACTACTACTACTACTTAGTACTACTACTACTACTACTACTACTACTACTTACTACTACTACTACTACTTCTACTACTGCTACTACTACTACTACTACTTACTACTACTACTACTACTACTTACTACTACTACTACTACTACTTCTACTACTGCTACTACTACTTACTACTACTTACTACTACTTACTACTACTACTACTACTTAGTACTACTACTACTACTACTACTACTACTACTTACTACTTACTACTACTACTACTACTACTACTACTACTACTACTACTACTAAGTGTCTGGGAGGGTATGTAAGGTTGGGTGGTCGGAAGCAGACGCAGGTTGGTGGTATTTTAAAGGAATTTATTTAAGCAAACTACTGCTATGAAGACATACTAAGAAATTAAAACAAAGACATAAACAGGGTTGAGTACAACAGCAGGATACATCAGGGTGAAGACAACAGAGAACAGACCACGACTGAGGCAAACACAGGAGGTTAAATAGGGACACAAACGAGGAAACACCTGACACGGGATGCAACTAAGGAAACAAGGGGCAGGTGTGTGAGGCGGGACAAGGGCGTGGCTAGCATAAACACAAGACAGGGAAGCAAACCAAAACAAAACACAGACGAAAAACACGGCATGCACAGACGTGAAAGGGTACTGGTGTATGAATTATAACACCTGGCAAAAACAGGGCCTTGTACACTATTAGTAACAGTGGTCTACTTGTGCAGTGGTTAGCGCCTTCGCCTCACAGTAAGAAGGTCCTGGGTTCAATCCCTGGGTCGGCCACAGGTGCCTTTCTGTGTGGAGTTTCCTCCGGGTTCTCCGGTTTCCTCCCACAGTCCAAAGGCTGCAGTAGGTTGACTGGATGCTCTAAATTGCCTGTAGGTGTGAGTGTGTGTATGAATGGTTGTCTGTCTATGTGTCGCCCTGCGATGGGTTGAGCGTCCTGTCCTGGGTGAACCCCGCCTTAGGCCTGTAGTCAGCTGGGATTGGCTCCAGCTTCCCCGCGACCCGGAAACGGAAGAAGTGGTTCTGAAAATGGATGGATGGACTTAACAGAGCAGAGATGTTTTGGAACAAGAGAAGCTGCACTCCAAAAGGAGTTGCCACATGAACCTAATACTGTTACGTGAACCTACATGGCTTCATGTTTGATCAGTGATCAACAATCGCTACGTGTGAACACTACTGGTTGTCAACTAATTGCTGACTTGTCATCAACTCCAACAAGATTTCTAGCCTGCCAGTCACCGGTGAGCTATGCGAGCGCAGGATGTTGACGGAATAGGGTTAGGGAGGTTCGCCTCACCCCGTGATGGAGAGCATGAACAGAATTGAATGACTTCACTTACTCTGTAGAGCAGACCTTCCCTACTGCCCACGTGTGCTGTTACTGTAAATCATTATAGTAACAGTTCAAAAACACCCAGGACCAAGATGAACTTGAACAGATACAGTGAGTTTATTGCAGGTTCTTGCATAAATTGCTGTAAGGGAACAGAACAAGACAAGTGCGTCGTTCCTCCTCCGCTCAGATGTCACTCTTGGGTTTTTCATCCAGTTTATCCAACAATCTGAATCAGGGGGAAAACAAACATGTGTAGTCACACGTTGGACAAAACCGCAGCAAAGATCTTGGGACGTGTGCGAAAAGTTCTGGTATGAAGCACAACGTTTACTCACGCCCTGGATCCAGCCGATGTAGGCAGACACACGGGTGAAGACAGTGGGCTTCTTCTGGGTGTTGCAGCCCGAAGAGGACACAAAGCTGGTCACGCCATGGACAACGTACTGGCCGTTCACCTGGCAGTTCAGGGGGCCACCAGAATCACCCTATGATGATGATGATGAGAGTGAACAGTTAACCTCCAATATTTAAAAAATGTAGAGCCTATTTATCGGTTAAGGTGTTCTGCATTCGTTTCACCTGGCAACCAGACAAGCTGCCGCCACCAGCGCACACCATGGTGTTCTTGACAGTGCTGCCCCACCAGCCACTGCTGCTGCAGGTGCTGTAGTCCACCACCGGTAGATAAGCCTGCTTCAGCTGGGCAGACAGTTGTCCGCCAGCTGTAGAGAGAACCAACATGTAGAACTGAGGCTTTACCCAAGATGAGATTCTGTGGTGCAAACATCTACCAGATATCTCGTTGCACATTCACTGAGACTTATGTTGGATCTGTGAAAAGTTACCCATCTTTGGCTACATTCTAAATGCAAGAATGCCAAACAGGGTTCTTCAGTTGGTGGTTCTTCGGAACCATGACGTTTCTTGTATATGAGATGTCCAAGTGTGAAGAATCCAAGTGTGGGACCTCCACATAACATTGGTCCCTTACCAATGACTATACTTACTTTATCATAGAACCCCTACTGCAGGACAGTGTGGGATAACAGAAGTTAGTGTCTGTGCTTCCCACACACAGTACGAACACACATCGGCCTGTTGTCACTTACTTTGAGTGCGGCCCCAGCCAGTGATGTAGCAGGGGTTATTGTTGGGCAGGACCTGGCCTGATGGAGGAAGGGAACCCAGCTTGACGTAGGTGTTCAGGGTAGCATCGGAGGACAGACGGAGCAGGGCAATGTCGTACCTGAGAAAAGGCTCCAGATTTATTACTGTAAACGTGGTGCAGTTCATCTCAAGGCCGTGCTACGCTATCTCAACAAGATCCGTAATCTGCTTTCACACACGGGAATGTTCAGGCTGGGTCTCAGATCATGCGGAATGATAAATTGTAATGGCACCACACTAAGCAGGAAACATGTATTACAACAGGCACTGTTTTCGTTCCCTTTGCTGTGCAGTCGTAGGAATAACACTACGCAACAGAATTCTAGTTTACTTTTGTTCCTGTGCACAGTGTGTTTTCCTGATCCCTTATGACTAAAATAAACAGAATATGGCTGTTGTTCCACAAAAACTCTGCTTCTGTAAACAGGACGGTGACATTTTGAAATGTATCTGTTCTCAAAAACCTTCTATATTCACTTTCAATGCTAAGTAGACTTCCAGAATGTTCTGGAACTGTGAAGACTGCCCAGGTGTTTCTGGATTTGTCCAGAATTTTCTATAGCCTTCTGGAATTTTTTAGATCTTTCTGGGACTGGGACAGAAATTTTTTTTTAATTTGCCTGTTTTGCCACTAAAAATACAAAACGTAGGTGGGCTGTGGTCATTGTAAGGGTTAGTGCCCGGACATCGCGGTCGGGCCACCAGGGGGCATTTGGCGATGCGTTGCCATGGTTACGTTGCTGAGGTGACCCAGCCTACACAGAGAACCACACCACAGTTTTACTATGGTTTCGCCAAGCTCCACCAATCATTATATATAATAGTATGTACTAGGGCTAGTTAATGATGTTTTGTTATCAAAATTCATATAAATATTGAACTAAGCATCTATACTACCCCCCCGCTACGTAGTTTATCATATGTAAATGTGCACTAAGTAACGAAAGTGGATCCAAACTTTTGAAAGGTAGTGTAAATGGTGAAACCAGTTTCTGTTTGAAGTTCCCATACCCTCCAGCCACGTTATTGGAATTCCAGTTGGGGTGAATGTACACATTGCTAACACTCATGTACTGCTCCCTGCCTTCGTGGGTGTAGATATCGTGATCTCCCAGGACAACACGCCATGTTCTCTGGCTGCAAAGATCAAAAATGAAAGAAAGAATCCCTATTTGAGTGCCTGTAAGTGTGGATTCATATACTACAGCATCTGTAAAATGTACATTCGATTATAGATTATAGCATTTATTGATCTTTGCGCTCTTATTTTACATTAAACACAGCAGTTACCTGTCGACGCAGTGAGCGGCCGTCATCACCCATCGATTCCTGATCAGGGTTCCACCGCAGGTGTGGTAGTAAGTGCTACCAGACAAGTACTGGAGAGAGATCTGAGACAGAGAGTTGGAATGTGAAGCAACTGTTGGACCATGATCATAGGCAGGAGGCTTTCATGACAACGTATCTCCAAAGCTGCAGCTTTACAGGAAATTCAAAAACTTGCTTTAGTATTGCTGTTTTCACATTTTTCCTCACTACAGTGTAGACTGTGACACTAGAGCACCCTCGAAAGAAGCTGTTTACCTGCCAGGGCCAAGAGTTCGGTCTGGCCACTTCTCCACCTACAACTCTCTCCACCACATTTTCCAGATACCTGGGCTCTGGCCTCTCCTCAGCCAGCGCTACACAAACACAAACACAAACACAAACACTCAGCCTACGTTGGTCCAACTTCCCTTATGCACCTCAGTAAAAATTCTTAATGGGCTAGATTCCCAGACCTGAGTCCTACCTAAGATGTCGTTGGAGATTCATTCACAGACTTTGTCCCAATAAACTCGTTAAAATCTGCCCCCAGATTAACCAGTGGGTGTGCATGACCATGTTGGTTATAGTACAATGAATCATCATCTGATGTGTCCGTGTGCTACTGTTTTCTATTACTCAATGGAGGAAGCTCCATGCTGCCTTTATTGTTGGATGGGCTGTGATAAATACTGAGAGCTCATGCGCACATTGTAGTGTGACGCGTTCTTGTGTTTCCTCAGTCAAAATGGTAGAGTTTGTTCTTTTCATGCCACATCTTAAAGGCAGAAATAGTTACTGCAATGGCAATGACTTGAAAACGTGCTGCAGTCTATTCCTCGGCCTAATCTGGGTCGCAGGAAGAACTTTGCCTTATTCAGGATCTAAGGTGGTCTGATACAGACTCATGCAAGATTTGATCAAACTTCTCCCATCAGAGGAACAAGATTACATTGGTTAACCTTTGCTTGCTGCTATGTTAAATCCACGCTACTGTTTGACAGGCCACTTTGAAAATGCGTCTAATTACCTTCCTCGTAGAGAAGAGAGGGGACTTACCCAGGGCGGCGAGGACACTCAACAAGAGGAATCTCAGCATGCCTGCAGAACTCTCACACTCCAGGGCCGCGCCGCTGACGCTTTATATGCCGTCAGATTGCGAGGAACGATCGGGTCACCGTGCGATGTTTTCCACCGCGGCCGTACGCACAGGTGTGCACAGTCTCACGCTTATCACATGTGTCGAGGCCATTTGTCCTTGGGGTGATAACATGAAACGTTTTTGCTTGTGCTTTTCAACAAGCCAAACGTACCTGCATCCGTACCAGCGTACCATCAGGTAAGACACGTCTTCATACACGCAATGGCACTGAATGGGCCATATTTAGCTTAAGACGTTACAGTATGTGGATGCATATTTCATAGAGCAAATTTAAATTTAAAATTATCAGTTGCAACATGGCTGCAGTGACCTAAAAAAATGACCTCAGCATGACACAGTGGTCAGTTTTACTTCCCATGAGCTCTGAAAACATTGGTAAGACCACGTGTAGCTTTGATATTCTTAAAACGTCTTCTATCTCTTAATATTCTTTTTATATTGTCATAATTAATAAGAATTAACCATTTAAACTGCAGACTTGTTATTTAGTTACTATAAATTATGCAGTAACTACTGTAAATTATCGGGTAAACACGATGAATTATTCAATATATTACTAGAAATAAATCAGAAATGTTGCATTAGCATGTCGTTTCACAAGGTTTTGTTACAGCAGGGGATAATATGTGAGTTATGTACTTATGAGAGTGAAGCGCTGAGGTGTGTCCACAACAAAGGCCGATTAAGGTGTTAAATCGAGGTTAAATTTACAGAGTTGTTACAAATGAGGAGATATCTGCGTCGGGTTGGCCTGCACTAGGTGGGGCTAGGACCCTGCAGACTGCCAGAACGTTAGATAAGAGAATAAACATTCAAGAGCTGTGCTCAAGGACTCTATATCCATGCAGGACTGGATCTTCCACCGCTAAAGGATTAAGCCAAAAGTGGAAACTTTCCCACCGTTTTTTAATCGCAGCTTGGGGAGTGATCCAATTCCACCTCTAGAATGTTTTAACCATCGTTATCAGGTCCGTGTTGGCAAAGATTTCCACACTGCGAAGAGTCCTTAAGGTGCCATTCAGGAGATTCAAATGTGCTTTTTTTTAATCGAGGAATCCCTAAAGGTTTCCCTTTTGTAGTGCAGTCATTAAGTCAGACGAACTGTCACCGGTTGACCTCTTTACTGGGCCTGCTGCCCAGTGACCTTTAAACACAGTATTTCACTTCTTCTGTGACAAAAGACTCATTTCCTTTGCTTAGTAGGTGGTTTTCTCATGACGAGAGACTCCGACACTCCCTATTATGGCCAGTATTAAAGAGTAGTGATCCACACAGTATTGCGGTTCCCACAGTCTAAGTCCTTGTACGATGGGCAAAGGGATGTTCATGGACGTTTAAACTGTGTTGGCTTATCAGTAACACTTCACCGCTCAGGAAGTGCTTGAAATATCGAAAAAAAAAACATTCGCGGCATTTCTGGAAATGAAACAAAAAAATCTGCAATTTGTAAATTCTTCTCAACCTTAACTGAAAGATGTACAAAGAAATAGCTTCTAATGTTTTGGCTGACCAGCTTGCTTGTGCTTGGTGAATGTGAACACATTTTGAATTTAAAGGCTGCAAAATGTTCGGACTAAGGCACAATAAGAGTGGACATTTTTTGACAGAAGGGGAGGCTGATGACAAGTGATTGGGCATGAAAGGAGCTTCCACCAAAGGCTCAATTCAATCTGTGCCAATATTTTTGAGAGAACTGTCAACCAGTTTAAAGAAGAGCCTTTCTCTGCGCAAGATTACAACGAATTTTCAACATCCACAGTGCGTAATATTGTGAAAAAGATTCAGGGAATCCAGAGAAATCTCAGTCCGTGTAGGGCAAGGGTCAGAAACCACTGCTGAATGTGCAGGACCCTTGAACCCTCATTTCATGAGGTCTCTGAGCCTGAGATCACATCGGACCTAAAGACAGTAGAGAGAAGTATATAAGTGTATATGTGCTGTGGTCAGTTTGTTTTTTGGGACAAATAGATCACATTCTCTGAGCCAAAGACTAAACGGACCAGTGATGCTGTTATCAGTGAAAGATGCAAAAGCCAACATCTGTTATGGCAGTGGGTGAATCAGTGGCTATAGAGTGGGTGATTTGCATATATATGAACACATAAAGTGCATGTAATTGTTCTGCCAGCAATTCAGATCTGCCTCCCATTGATTATATATGGATGAAGAGGAGAATCAGACAGTGGTGATCGTGAATTGTTGAGAAGCTAAAGTCTTGTTGCAAGCAAGAATGGAATAAAATCCCTAAGGCAAAACTGCAGCAGTTAGCCTCTTCAGTTCCCAAACAATTAGAAAGTGTAATCAAAAGTAATTGAGATGTGACACAGTGGAAAATATGCTTGTGTACCAGCTTTTTTGAGTGTGTTGCTGGTTTAATTTTGTTTCTATTTAAAAAAAAACGATATTTGTGTCACGATAGTGGGGTGTTTGGAAGCAGGCGCAGGCTTGCAGTGTTTTAAGGGTTTTATTAATGAAAGTAAAATATAAAGAAACATAACCTAAGGAAAATAACTGAGAACATAGGGAACCAAAACACAGAACAACGGCAGGGTACTAACAACAGGACACGTAACAGCGACGGAGTGATACATTTACATATTTGGCTGCTGCTTTTATCCAAAGCGACTTCCAAGACGTGGAGCAGTGTAGTGGGACGGTACCTTGCTCAAAGGAACCTCAGTAGTGCCCAGGCCGGAATTTGAACCTGCAACCTTCAGGTCCCAAGCGCAATGTCCTAAC
Source organism: Arnoldichthys spilopterus (assembly GCA_037974385.1). Taxonomy (NCBI): domain Eukaryota; kingdom Metazoa; phylum Chordata; class Actinopteri; order Characiformes; family Lepidarchidae; genus Arnoldichthys; species Arnoldichthys spilopterus. Next base: position 7,750 of record JBBPDA010109580.1, read on the forward strand.
CACTAGGCCACCACTGCCTATCAACTGCCTATCAACAGAGAACAGACCAAGACTGAGGCAAACACAGGAGGTTGAATAGGAACACGAACGAGAAACACCTGACACGGGAGAAGACTAGGGAAACAAGAGAAGTGTGCGCCAGGCGGGACTAGGGCGTGGCTAAAGACACGAGACAAGAAAGCGCAAGGAAAAGCCAAAACAAAACACGGACAAGGACACGTGGCACAGATTCACAGATTTATTGCATTTTATAAAATATCCCAACATTTTTGGAAATGCGGTTTTTAAATCCAATAATCGGATCTATGACTATGATAAATGATTTCAATCTCTTTTTTTAGCTTTTATCAATCTACCTTGTGGGCAGTGGTGGCCTAGTGGTTAGGATGCTGCCTTTGAGACCTGAAGAGTCCCTGGGCACCACTGAGGTTCCCTTGAGTGAGGTACCGTCCTGCTACACTGCTCCCTGGGCGCTGTTGGTGGCTGCTTGCTGCTGCACGTGTGATGGGTTAAATGCAGACGTCACATTTCGTTGTGGCGCTTGAGTGTGTTCACAATGACAAATAGTCACTTTCACCAGACTTTTTTCTGTGAGTGAAGGCACAGGATGTGTGTGGTGGTGTTTTTGCTTTATCAGAGTCAGAGTCATTCAAGAACGAGCTCCTGAACGAACCAGTTCAGGATTTAATTCATTGTAAGGATTCATCTGTGTGCCTCCCCACTGTCAGCTGTAGAATCAAACCACTCATACTGTGGCTTGCCTCAAGGGCTGTGATGCTGTTCAGGGGAGAAGCTACTTTATGTGCTAGTCTTGTGTACACTGTGGAAAGCAATTCCTTCACACCTGTGCTCCCAGGGTAATCGCATCGATCTGTTTTTTTTTTTTTGTTTTTTTTTTTAACATGCACGCTCGTTGAGTTCTGAATGGATACAGCACTTTTTGATCCGACATAATGAGAACCTCAACATAATGATTCTTTTTGAATGGAGACAGTTATGATGCGGAACATGACTGATGCTGCCAAGAAATCATTAAACGCCAGGAGTTTGTTCAGGATAAGCGCGAATTCTAGTGAATTCTAATGACCGAGGCGCTTCATCATATCGCTGAGTCATCACTGTGCATGAACAACGTCTCAATCTGGACCCCGCAGAGCTGTCCCTCCAAAGACAAACGACTTCCCGTGTTTATAAGAGCGAGCGTATCATGAATGTTTCCTTGACTTTTCTTTTCCCCCCCAGTGAAGCCGCGCTCGTCACACTGGGCTGTATAATCAGGCGCGATGATCCGTCTGAAGACGTTCATTGTTAGCTCTCCATGGCTGGAATACTGCTCTTTTTTCATACTGCACGTCCTGTGGAAAACATGACATACTCTGGCATGGTTTCTATGCTGCTACAACTGCATATTGCACATATTTATTGTTATTTATTCTTATTGCACATATTACCTTCTTATTCAGCGTAGGTGGCAGTGGAGGCCTAGTGGTTAGGACATTGCGCTGGGGACCTGAAGGTCGCAGGTTCAAGTCCCGGCTTAGGCACTACTGAGGTACCCTTGAGCAAGGTACCGTCCCACTACTCTGCTCAACGTCTTGGAAGTTGCTTTGGATAAAAGTGTCAGCCAAATGAATAAATGTTATTCTGCATATTTGCACATCTCCTCCGTCTTATCCACTGAACCTTGTCTTGTCTTGTGTTTAGTTTCTAGTTTAGTTTAGTTTAGTTTAGTTTACATTTAGTTGTATTGTTGCTCTTGTGTTCTGTCCTATTTGCACTTGTGGGCAGTGGAGGCCTAGTGGTTAGGACACTGCCTTTGGGACCTGAAGGTTGCAGGTTCTAGTCCCAGCCCGGGCACTACTGAGTTTCCCTTGAGCAAGGTACCGTCTCACTACACTGCTCCCCGGGCACTGTTGGTAGCTGCCCGCTGCTCCATGTGTGATGGATTAAATGCAGAGGTCACATTTTGTTGTGGTGCTTGAGTGTGTTCCACTACACTGCTCCACCTTTGCTTTGGATAAAAGCATCGGTCAAATGAATAAATGTAACCCATCTGCGTAGGAGCAGTGGGCAGCGCCCGGAGACCAGTGCTGGGGGATGGTACCTTGTACCTTGGTCAAGTCACAGGGGAAGCTCCCTAACTGTTACACCACCAGGACTTTACTTACTTTAATTAAACTTTATTTTTTATTTACAGAATGTGAACAAATGTTTGTGTCCTTTGTTGGAGCGCGTTCCCTTTATCTGTAGGCACTGTATTATAGAAGGTGAAACGTTTGTTTCTTCAAATGTGTTGAAAAAAAGTTTCCAAGGATCTTCTTATTTTTTCACATGAGTGTTAAGTTCTGGGGGCGGCAGTGGTGCAGTGGTTAGCACTGTTGCCTCACAATGAGAAGGTCCTGGGTTCGATCCCCGGGTTGGCCACAGGTGCCTTTCTGTGCGGAGTTTGCAAGCTCT
>JBBPDA010109581.1:0-10206 GCA_037974385.1 Arnoldichthys spilopterus
ATAAGGGCACTTTGTAGAATCCTGTTGCATTAGGCCAAAGAAACCTTTGGATGGATGGATGGATGGATGGATGGATGCATAGATAAATAGATGGATGGATGAATAGATAGATAGCTGACGTTCTACTAAAATACTTCCTAGCTTAGTTACACACCACAACAAACCCTGACAAGACTGTAAACCCAGAAAAGAGAGTAAACAATAAACAGTCAGTGAACAATAAGTGTGAGGGTTAGTTTCCTAGATCCCCCTTGAGGAGGTGCGTTTTGAGTCGTCCTTTGAAGACAGTGAGGGTTCTGATGGTGAGAGGGAGTTGGTTCCACCACTGAGGAGCCAGAACTGAATATATGTATATTTCCGCCTAATGAGAAACCATGGAACACTTGACATAGCATGACGTGTAGCTCTACTTAGCTGAACTATGTCATTGGAAGTTCTGGTAGTGTATTAGGCAGGTTGGACCACCAAGCCATCATTAGCTTGATAACTCACCAAATGACAACATCTCCCAAGGTTCCTTCCTCCATTGCCTCCATCGCTCATTAGCGCCTCGTATAAATATCAATTAAAATTTAGATGTATTTATGTAAATTTGTCCAACCTGGCAACAGCTGTGAAAGATTGTCTTGTGGGGTGATGATTAAATAGGTCAGTTGGTCTCTAAAATAAAGAAATATGCAAATGTGAAGAACTGTAGAATTGAAGAATTAGTCCACTCACAGAATCCACGCACCTCATCATCATCCTCGCACCTCATATTCCCTATACCTTGGGAAAAATCCCTCAGAAATGTCACAGTGACCAATAGGAATGGGGTCCCGGGTTCTTCAAAGCTTTGGTAAGCTGCTGTTCTGAGTGGAGGTGAGAGAACCCCATGTAGCTTGCGGATCGATACACAAGGTTCCGTTCTAAATAACATTTCCGGCACCTGGCCAGCCTCCGCAGAGGTTTAGTCTTAACCACTGACCTTGAGAAAATACTGAAGTGTTGCCCAAATAGTGGTCGAACAAGAGGATTTTTGGATACGGGAAGGTATTAAGAGGTTTTCCCGTCTTTGTGGGCGATTTTCTTGACCTTTAAAAGCTGTTAGACGTTAGGTGGCTTTCCTGTCAAAAGTAAGACTCTCTGGCGTATATGGACGCGGCCACACATCAGCGATGGGAATTTAGACGCGTCAGGGTTTCAGCCGATGTTGCTGAAGAAAAAATCAAAGCTCATTTAACCGATCGACATTTGTAAACGCTGCAGTAAGCTCGAATTTGGCTTTATTTTCTCGGATGCCGTGCATTGCATGATGCCTCATTTCTGTGTTAATACTTCCCTCCGACAGCATCATTAATCAAGTTGATCGAATGCGGCATTTCTCTAATCAAACTGCGCCCGCGTCCCCCGGTATCCTCTCTGGATTCCTAGCGTAGCACATCACTGTGCTCGCTGCATTTAAGTAGGACATTCCACCCTTCCACCTGGTGTAGGGCCGCTTCAGTCCACTCCACCACCACTGGCCGAAAATAGCAATGAGGAGAGTGCAAACAAAAAAAAATCACACTGCAGGTCTCAAAATTAATACAAATATATATTTTGCATTTTTTTACAGCACATTTAACCTGCCAGCAGCCCTCTCAGCATACTGACATGCTGATTTATTTGCAGTAATGTAGTCTTACTCTAGTGCAATGGGTTTTAACCTATAGAACGCAGCCCCCCAAATGGGCCAGAGTGGTGTTTGTCGATTTCAGGTATTTATTGGTGTTTATTATGTCAGGCTACATTGTTTATTGTGTCGTATTGTGTTGTATCTACATTGCTTATTGTGGGCAGTGGAGGCCTAGTGGTTAGGACGCTGCCTTTGGGACCTGAAGGTTGCAGGTTCGAGTCCCTGGCCACCACTGAGGTTCCCTTGAGTAAGGTACCGTCCCACTACACTGCTCCCCGGGTGCTGTTGGTAGCTGCACGTGTGATGGGTTAAACACAGAGGTCACATTTCATTGTGGTTCTTGAGTGTGTTCACGATGACAAAGCTTCACTTAAATTTGTGAAGTGTCATTTGTCAGGGGGGCGGGCTACATTAGGCAGCAAGTGAACAGTCAGTTCTAGAAGTTGATGTGAAGGAAGCCGCAAAAATGTGAGCCAGAGCGTCTCCAGAAAGACAGGTCTTGCGGAGTGTTCCAGGTGTGCAGAAGTTAGTACCTACCAGACGTGATCCATGGAAGAACAACAGGTTAATCAGCAACAGGGTCATGGGGGCCCAAGCTTTACTGCTGGATGTGGGGAGCGAAGGTTAGCCCGATCCCACAGAAGAGCTACCGTGGTTGTGAATCCTGACTCAGTGCACAGTCTACTCAACATTAGACAGGTGGTGTTAATGTTGTGGCTGATCAGTATAAATATATTCTATATATTCCAAATTTAATTGAGAGTGACAGTTTTGACCTGTAACGTATGTGTGTGTGTGTGTGTGTGTGTGTGTATGTGTGCTTGGATTTGGCAAAGGCAGCAATATCACTGCAGCATCCCTGCTGTATCCCACAATTCTGGGCAGCAGGTTGTGTACAGAATTATGTCTTTTGGCGTACGGCTCAGCGGAACACTTCAGCCTGCTCAGTGCCGAGTACATGCTGCATTAGTGTCTCTCCAGAGATTTGATATGGGGGTTGTACCTGTATGCTTCCTGATGAATGCAAATGCTGCAACTTTGAGCGAATCAATAATTTATTTCAGCAATTTGCATTTACATTGGGCGAACCTTGTAATGCCAAAGAAGCTTGAAAAAACGCCAACAAGTGCTAAGTCAAGGGAGAGAGGGGAAGAGAGAGGGGAAGTCTATTGAACAATACACATCATACACCAAAGCACGTGTTTATTATAATATATATATATATATAATCTTGATCATTAAAAGCTGTTTATCTGGGCAGTGATTGTTGTTTTCTCAAAAAAATGTGTCAGTGTGTTGGCTTCGACCATTCCCGGAGTTCTCCTAGTGGTATTACCTGTATTACCTGTACTTTCCTTCAAATCACTGGTTTGGGCTCAATCAGTCCTTCGTTAGATGAAATCAGGTGCTGATCGAGCGTCAACGCATCCGTGCAGTGGCTGGAGGCATGAAGGAAAAACCTGGAGCCAAAGTTGTGTTTTTTCCAACCAGCTCACACAGCATCAACTACCGTTTACACTGTTTGCATTGATTCTAATGTTCACTTGTGTTTTTGTTGCAGAGAGAAACTCACAGCTCAGATCAATGGCTTTAAACTATTAACATAGGTGCCCAAGACTTTTGCAGAGAACTGTGTGTGTGTGTGTGTGTATGTATGTATATATATATATGGTTAGGGCAGTGGTGGCCTAGTGGTTAGGATGCTGACCTGAAGGTCGCAGGTTTGAGTCCGGGCCCGGTTACTACTGAGGTTCCCTTGAGGAAGGTACTGTCCCGCTACACTGCTCCCCGGGCGCTGTTGGTAGCTGCTCCACTGCTTCACGTGTGCATGTGTGATGGGTTAAATGCAGAGGTCGCATTTCGTTGTGGTGCTTGAGTGTGTTCACGATGACAAAGAGTCACTTTCACTTCATATGTATATGTGCCTGCGTTTCTATTCCCGGTTCACTGCGGCCTCTCGCTGTAGACGTTAATTAGCGGCTGTTGAAAGTTCCATACGGCTGAGACTCTTCTGAAGGACACCTTCAAGCCCTGTAATTCTGCATAGCACCGTAACGCGGTGTAATTCCAACACTTTCCTCTTCTCGGAGATGATGGATGACTTTGCAGCCTTTAAAGAAAACAGCTCCGTATATTTAAGAGCTCCGCGTACTTTGCCTTGTCTGACACAACGTTTTTGAAGCCAAACAGATGCTAACCTTTAGCAGGGCTTTGGGCCGGAGCATGGCTGTGTGTGCATTAGCACTGGCTGGATGTGATCGCTCCTCCAGGTACCTCAGGCTCGCTCCCTCTGCCTCTCTGAAATGCTAATGCATTCAACCTTTGGGAGCATCAGCATTTTTTCGCCGGATTGGAAAATTGTAGAAGTCGCGTGTGTAGGGGAGTGGGGGGTGGGGTGGGGGTGGGGGCTTTACTCTCTTCTCAAGAGTTTCGGCTTCGTTTCTTCTAGTGTAAAGTATGTGTAGAGTTGATAAAGTGTTGCGCAATGGCAGCTTTGGATGTGGTCTTGTTTACCACCGACAGAAAGTGTATTTTTAAGTCCATGCATAGCTTCAGCTGGAAATAGTGCTTGTCCTAGTTCTCCAGGCTTGGCTGTGATGATGGCACTTCCGACGAGCACACGTATGACGGGTTTCTTTCCTTCGGCGTCTAACGAGATTACGTCCTGTCGTACAGTGAATTTGCATCGGAGTAAGGCTGCGGTGACTGGTCGGGAAAGGACTGATGCACGAAGCTACTGGCAGCTCGTTAAAACCGACAAATAAAAACGACAGATCAAAGGTTGGCTGAGGTTTTTTAATGCTGCCAGTAGTTCTCGTGCACCACCAGTCGAGAGGGAGAGAGCCTTTGATAAAATGCAGAGGTGTCAGAAAGATTTGCACATCGCTGAGTTCGGCAACCAGAGGCTCCGCGCCTGCTCGTGAATCTGGGGGTGACGGCCAGAGCGGAGGTTTATCAAAACGAAAACTTAGCTCCACTCCCTCACGTCTGAGACAACAACTCAGAATAAACAAGATGAAACTAAAGAAAATGAATAAACATGAAGCAGATGCAGTAGAAGTTATTACGTTTCATTTATGGAACATGTTTCATTGACTGCAGTTGCCCAAAGTTGTGTAAGGACGATTTTAAGCTTAAGTAAAATGACCAGACCACCCATACACACACACACACACACACACACACACAAACATTAAACACTGACCCTTATAAACATCATGTTTTTAATTAGAACCCCTTTTGGTTCTCTAAAGTAGTGGTCCTCACGTTGGTCCTCAGGGACCCTGAGAAGGTCCGTTTTCACTAGATTCATGCTAGATTTTTTTTTTTTTCGTTTATTTTCCTCTTTTTAGTCATTTACATTTACATTTACAGCATTTAGCAGAAGCTGTGTAGTCCAGGTCTGTTCTTCTGTCTGTAGGGCTAAACTCGTCAACAGCTGTTGTTCTACTAAGATACTACTGGCTCAGTTATACACCATAACAAACCCTGACAACCCTGAAAACCTAAAAGACAATAAAGTACATAAGAGTAAACAATAAACAATAGACAGTAACAATAAATGTGCAATGAGGCTGGTTAGTTTCCAAGATCCTCCTTGAAGTGGTGCGTTCTGAGTCGTCGCTTGAAGACCGTGAGGGACTCGGTAGTTCTGATGACAAGAGGACGTTCATTCCACCACTGAGGAGCCAGGACTGAACAGAGTCTTGATGCAGATCCTCCTCTTCTTCTGAGCGTTGGATGCTCAAGGCGAGCAGCGGTTGATGCTCGGAGATGACAGGAAGTGACACGTTGCTAATCCCCAAGGGAAATTATTCTCTGCTTTTACCCAAATGAAGCAGCAAATGCGCGTATGGAGCAGTGGGCTGCCACAGTCACAGTGCCAGGGGAGTTTGCGGTAAGGTGCCTTGCTGAAGGGCCATGATGTTCCCTTTGGTTCAGGCAATTGAAACAATGACTCTTTGGTCACAAACCCACATCTCTAATCATTGGATCAATTTTCATGCCAAATTCGAGTGCCAGTTACCAGTTTACGTGCCAGTTTGATGCCAGTTGTAGGTTTAGGTCCAGCCATGCACTGCTCAGGTGCTTTTTTTAAACAAAAGGTTTGTCAACGGGGGTGGGGAAGGCAAGATTAGGGCAGTGGAGGCCTAGTGGTTAAGACATTGCGCTTGGGACCTAAAACTTACAGGTTCAAGTTCTGGCCTGGGCACTACTGAAGTACCCATGAGCAAGGTATTGTCCCGCTACACTGCTCCACGTCTTGGAAGTTGCTTGGGATGAAAGCGTCAGCCGAATGAATGAATGTAATGTTAATTTTTTGTTTGGGGGAGCAAACCAAACAAGTTTTTCGTAGATTGGGGCACTAGTCTTGCCACTATGGCCAAATGGGTAGGTGCTTAAACCCTTAAAACCCCAGTTAGACCATCTGGGAGTGCCTCAGTACCAGCTTGAGAACCACTGGTGCATAAAGCACCTTGCAATGGATGGTTCCTTAAAAAAAAGTATGACGAATCTATCCAAAGTGTAAAGACCTCCTCATTATGTAAAGATTACATGTAGAACCTCAAAATTAAGCCGAGAACAACTAAGGAACCTTTACATTTTAAGGCTAACGTGGTTTAAAAAGGTGCTGCTTTTTTAACGACGTTTGGTAGCGCTTTTAAAGTGGTGCTCATGAAGGCAACAGTGTCTCACGGGAGAACGGGATGCAGTTTTGAAGTTCACCAGCATTTTAAAGCAGGAGAAGAAGGAAAGAGCCGAAATGAGTAGGAGTCAGAAAAGCCCAGGAAATGGTGCACCACCGTCCGACTTTTTATTCTGTTTTTGTCCGACTGGCTTATAAGTTTTACAATAAACAGGCTGAAAGAGGCACTCAGGGAAAACCTCGTTCTTTACCACTCGCGGTGATTGCTGGTGATTTGTTGTGACTTCTTAAGAGGCACTGAACATTCGAACTCCCCTCTTCTAGACGTGTAATGCATTAATTAACTCTATAGTACAAATGGAAAATCAGATTTGTAATTGGAGGTATAAAAAAAATGCAAACAAACATGCATATTAAGTAGTGTTAGTATGGTAATAGGGAAAGTGTGTACTGTAGTATTAGAGCAGGAGGTTTTTAAGGGGGCTTGGAATTGCAGGTTTTAGAATTATGCGTCGTCCTGTTCAGTAGGACTTATTACAAAGCAGAATGATTTTCCGGATTTTAAAATATATATTACTTCTGCCCTCATATGCCTGCCTTTGCTTGGCGTAAGGAATATCAATAACAGCACTGTCAATCTCCCAGAGACCCCAAACCATCATGGCAAAAGAAAAACACTTTGTTTATTCCTGGTCCACTCGTGATTTTGTTTGGCTTCATACACCGGAATAAATCATTTCATGGGACCGTGTTCAAACTCTCGTCATCTCTTGGAATATTTTGTTGCTGATTATATGTAAATGACCCTTGTGCCTCATCGAATATGGGGCTGAAATATTTCTAATAACGAAAGCAAAAATGAGTAAATTTACTCAGGATAAAATGTAGAAAAGCTCTTATTTTTCACAGTTGAAGCTCTGAAGGCTATTTCCGTCATGGTACACCTGACTTGATCAATTTAAAGCTTAAATGATGTTTTTGTGACGTTCCCAGCAGAAGCCATTAAACTTTAAATGCAACTATGTCGAACCGGCGGAAATTTACCAAATCCTTCACACTGGAAATAGGTTCATTCATTCATTCATTTTCCAAACTGTGTCTTCCATTCTGGGGAGAGGGGATGCTGGGGCCAATCCCAGTTCAAAGTGAAGTGAAAGCGATTGCAGTTTAGCGGGACGGTACCTTGCTCAAGGTAACCTCAGTAGTGCCTGGGCCGGGACTCGAACCTGCGACCTTCAGGTCTCAAAGGCACCGTCCTAACCACAAGGCAATCAATGCCCAGCTGACTACAGGCCCAAGGTTGTCCTGAAAAACTTGCAGATATATGAAAACATCTTTATTTTATGACCTCACAAAAGCAGTGGATTTTAACAGGACGTTTTGCAGGTTATTCAGACAATGCGTTGTGACACTGTGATCTGGTGAGAGCCCAGCCCTGGAAGCTCATACACCACACTTCTCCTGCCTCCCAGCACTAGGGTGGTTAAAAACGTGTGTAAAATCATCATTACGGCCATTGTTTTTTATCATCTAAGCATTGAGAATTGATATGTTTCCATATTTGATCCGAATGAGAAAATAGACATGAATGAGAACTTTGCTACTGTACCTAAGTACAGTATTTTTTTTTCATGTATCTTTCACTCTGCTACATTAAAGGTAAAATATCCTATGGTGCTGTACGACATTCTGTAATAATGCATCATTCCTCACCTCTGTTGAGTGCTTGATTTTCTAAAATAACGTCATGCACTTCCAAACTGAAGCAAACCAACAATAGCTCTCCAAGGCTGCCGCCACCCGTGGCTGTGAATCCATGACAGGAAAATTGGCGTCTCTCTATGTCTCTCTGGGTTTGAGGGCGGGATGGACACGCCCTTTCACACCCCCATAGCAGCATGATGCTTACCAACACTGGCAGTTAGCATCCTCCAATCTGGATGAGCTTTTCGCTGAAGTAGCATTAGCGGCAGTTCAGAACGTTGAGTTGGTGATTCATGTGACGTGTGTGCTTAGCCTTCAACCTCCCAGCTGGTGGTTTTGTGCCATTGGGGAAGTCCTGGGGAGTGGGTGGAGTTGAACGAGGAGAGATGTTGGGTTTAGAATTAGCAGTGCGGATGACTGGATTGCCAGTTAAACCTGTCGGAATCACATGGAATAGCTCATGGTACCAAGATGCATGCATTGTGAGTGTGCTCTTACTGTTGAAATATGGGTTGAATCATATGTTAACCTTCTCCGTCTGTGATCTGTAGGCTTACGCTGCTGTCTTCCCTCAGAGTGCTATACTGCAGACTACTTTTTGTGTGTTTCTTTGTGAAATTTTGAATGAGATGTTGCTGTGCCCTTAGAGGAATGTTGGATTTTGGTAGGCTGGCCACCCCTGGAAAGATTCACCACTGTTTCAAAGTAAAAATGACATTTTTTAATCATTCTTAAAAACACCCAACCTATTTTTTTAAGCTAGCTAGCTACCAGTGCTAAATATTGAATATGCCACTCACAGCCTGAACACCGTCCTGGCTTGAGACTTACAGGTAGCTAGCCAGATATTTTCTCCTCAGTAACGTTTTAGTCACAGTACTGTAATTAATCTTTAACATGGTGTGGGATTTCAGTTTTAGTGGAGTAAAAATATCATGTGGTACCAGTTGCATCCCAAATCTGTGCCCAGCCTGGGTTATTCATGGAGATAGGCCAGTTAGAACCTGCATCTCTCCTCTGTCTTTATTTTATCACAGCAGCTTTGAAAAACAGCAATCCTGCTTAAAGGCCCTACCATGATTAAAAAAAGAGGAAAAAAACAGAAAAAGAGAGAAAAACAACAAGCAATAGAGCTGAAAGCCTTTAATCAAACCACTATAATCCATGTCCAAATGGTGGGGAGGCGTCAGTGCCTCAAATTAATTTTCCACAAATTACAGCATTTCCAAGGCCGGCCGTATACCAGCACATTCACGAGACATGTCTTCAGGTGAAGCCTAGGACAAAGCAAATAAACCTAAAGCACATATAGCAGCAGGCTGATTTCACGAGTCATGAAAGGCGCGCCGGAGGGGGAGATAGCGGTGAGTTTAATGAAGCTGTAGGGTTGACCTTCAGCCATCTCCCCCTGCAGAAGCACAGAAGGCTCGGCTTGTGCCGGAGAACAGAAGCCCAGCGGCTCTTGGGCCGACGGTGGGAGGGACGAGGAGCCGCACCGGTTTTGCTACTACAAAACAATCCTCCCCTATGTTGCCATCTCATGTTTATGAATATCTCAGCAAGGATGTTTCTCCCTTACAGCTTGTGCACGTCCTGAAACGTAATCTCGTTCGAAGCGTGGGCGCCGAGTTGTTTACACTCGTCCAGTGTACCGTCTTTCCTGCACTGTTCAGATGTAACAACACCATTATATTTTAATTACATAATTACATATTGAATTACCTATGGCTTTGATGTGCATGATGACAGATTTGAGTTTGCTGACTGTACACTCGTCGATAACTTTCATCATTTGAAGCATGAAATATGTCTTAGGCCCTGTCCACACGGACGTCTCAATTAGGCGAGCGCAGATCAAACGCCGACCGATTTTTTTTCTGCACGTTGGAGCGAATCAGACCGTCCACACGTGGCATGCGGCTTTTTCTTGGCGTCAGTTTCTGCCGAAATCCTGATAAGCGCAAAGAAAACGTCTTCATTGTGTTTACATGCCGTTAGTTTAGCTGTAGAGGACTACAGCCTTCCCATGATCCTTCAGTCAGAGTGTGATTCCAGTAGTCGTGACGATGTTTTGGCCGTATCAGGAGGATTTTTAACACAATGACGACGAGGTTCAGGTCTCAATAAAGACACTGATCCATATTCACTACTACAGTGAAGGATGAAGCTCAAACCCCACAGATTAAACACACTGATT
>JBBPDA010109583.1:0-10203 GCA_037974385.1 Arnoldichthys spilopterus
TGTCCCAGCGTTTCCCTGACCTCTACAGGGAGCGTGTCCCAGCGTTTCCCTGACCTCTACAGGGAGCGTGTCCCAGCGTTTCCCTGACCTCTACAGGGAGCGTGTCCCAGCATTTCCCTGACCTCTAGAGGGAGCGTGTCCCAGCGTTTCCCTGACCTCTAAAGGGGGGCGTGTCCCCAGCAATATTTTCACATTCTGATGCAGAGAACTGAGGAGGGGTGGGGGGGCAGTAATAAGCAGCCAGTCAATAGTCGAGGATAATGTTCGAAGTTTTCAGTGTTTCTTGCCAGAAATATTGCTGTAATGCCAAGTGAAATCAGCCTGAGAATTCCTTTAGAAATACTGATGAATATCAATATAATAGTGAGTACTGGAAAATCTTTTGAGCAAAATATTCAAAATGATGTAAATTCACAAACTGTACACAGTAACAGGCTGCTACCCACTCCTACTTTCTTATTTTCTCTAACTGACAGATAAAAACTATAGTTTGGAGGACAGGCCTCCATCAGTGTTGCTACAGCAGTGGTCCAACTAAGAAAATAAAATCCAATTTCCTTTTAGTGATCGGATTATTGACCAGAAGGATGTTATGTACATTAAACAGAGCTCATTTCAGCTGGAAGGACTGTGAGGCAATGACTGGTTTGGGTTGAAAATTAACAGCTGTAAGATTTGAGACAGATGGGATCACTGGGATGGTGAAAGAAATGGCACGGAGTGTCAGAAGCAGACTCCCTACATGCATAGTCCTTCATGCTTGTCCACATGTTCCTGTTTGGATGAGTCATTCCCAACTCGTACGTGTTAAACTGACTGGCTGCTTACAGCAAAAACTGGAAATAATGGGCAAACCCTGAATACTCACAACTCCATCAATCGCCATGTAAAGAACTCTTCTTGGACGAACAATGTTGAAGAGACGGTCAATGTACTCGAAAATGGCAACCATCATTTCATCCTCGTTTTTGGGCGCTGGTCTGAAAACAGTATAAACAGTATAAGCAGGTCATCTGAACATTGTTTCACACTTACCATTTCCAGACAAATCACAATACTCACTTGTCCTCTGGATGTGTGCAAGGGTGAATAATTCCATTCATGTCCAAATACAGGTTGTCAAACTCCACCTCATTTGGGTTGGGTTTACTGGTATCAACTGGGATTCTAACTCCATTACATTCTTTAGACTGAAAAAAGCAAAATTAAACAAATTGGCAACTTGGGAATTTTACCTCAGGAAAAAATTAACACACAAAACAATGGACTAAACCTCCACATCCACTGCACTGCATCAGCCAAACAAATCATAAATGTAATGTAAATGTATATCTCCCTCTGCTCCCTTCACCAGTCAATAATTTGAGGTGTGAGCCAGTCCAGGGCGAAATCATGAATTGGGTTGCAAAATTCCAGGACGTTTCAAAGTTGGAAATTTTCAATGGCAATTAATAGGAAGTAACAGGAAATTATGGGAATAAATGGGAAGTTTAACATTGAAGGTTGGGAACATAAGATACAGTTGGTAGAAAATATATTGTAGCATAATCTTGGCTAAAACCATTAGATTTAAAGCAAATACGGTATCCATGCTATTCCTCAATCACAGGCACATAGAACATGACCTACTGCAGGGCTGTTGAGGCCACACCCCCTACATGCACTGTGCATTCCTTCATCACATGCATGGTGATTTCTAGAATTCTGATCTACTGAAGCTACTTTTCTGAGCCACAGCACAGATAGAGACAATTGAATCCACACATATGAGCCCAAGGACATAAAGTAAAGTACGTTTTGATGACATTATAAGAAAGATAATATTTTATCTTTGGTGTTAAAGTTTAACTAGCAGCTGTTATAAAGAAAATGTGTTTATACAGTAGCTAGCTAACTGCTAATCCAAATATGCTAAATGTATGCTACCCAGTTTTATTCAGGCTCCTACGTCATTAATGACCTTGGACCAGACACATTTTTTGCACTTGTTACTGACAATGTTTCAAACCTGAAGACGGCCTGGACACAAGAGGAGCACACCGACCCTCACATAACCATTGGCTGTGCTGAAAATTCCCAAACTAAAGTTCCCATGGAAAGTTTCTGGAAATTTACAAGGAACTTTTCATCCCTTTGCAACCCTAATCTAAAACCATGGATTTCAAATAAACTCTCTTCATACTGATGTAGGTGATTAATGTAAACATTTCTCTGACCGAAGCACAAAACCTGCAGTTAAAACCCTCCTCCTTTACTGCTGTCTGCAACCAAGAAGTCATTTTCTGTCAGGCATTCAAAGGGTCATGACCTCCTGATGGTAAAGGCAAAAAGGCTTGTTGATAATACAGGATTGTTGAGCTGCACAAACAAAGTCTCTCGCACCATCGCTGCAGAAGTTGGACGCAGTGAGACAGTCATTTTAAATTTCTTAAAAGATCCTGAGGGTGGTAGACCCCAAAAAATGTGAGCCAGAGACAGGCTGATTCTCAACCCCAATTAAGGCCCTTACTGATGTGGACTGCAGCCCAATAACTATAAAGACAGCATCTGCAAAAGTAGGGCTCAAAGGAAAAAAAACATCAATGTCCACATCTCCTCCCTCGCCACCAACTTGCTCATATGGACTTTGCAAATGAGCACCAAACATAGGACATTCAAAGGGTGAAAGAAAGTTTTAGTCTCTGACGAGAATAAATGCCCAGCATTAATGGGACGATAATTTCCCACCAGAGATGTTTTCTCTGCAGCACAGTGGAAGCCCCATCACAATCTGGGGTGCGTTGTCCTTCAACAGAACAATGGCACTGCAAGTTGCACAGGGGCTTTAAACGGCAGCTGGTGATGTTGCAGCAGAAACAGCGCACTACATTTTTCTCCTCACTTCTGCACTCAAGCTGTGTTTAGACCAAATCCTGGGAAAACCTTGTACACTGTAAGGGCCTGTGTGTTTTCTGGAGATTTTAAGCTGTGATTGTGTTTTTCTGATTTCTCATAGGACTTCAGTGCCTTTACAGCAAGCTTGCACATCTTTAGCGTCTTTTTTGCACATTGTGCAGTCGCTTCACTGATTATCAACTGATTATAGCTGAACACTAAACGCATCGTTCTCCCGCAGCAGGTTAAACTCAGCCACACACGCTAATGTGAGGTCAAACAAATGGACCTTAGAAAACCTTATGAGTTGCCACATTACCTCACAAACCATCCATGTTAATCTATGGAAATAAATTCAGAGCAGGCGGCAGTTGATATCAGCGATCAGTGCAGCTCTGGTCTCACTGTTAGTCTTATTACACTGAGCTACACCTGAACTGCTGAAAAACACAGAACCAATACACACTGGAACATCAGAGAAGAAAGAACTAGCGTTAAACAAGCACATGACGACATTTGAAACCTAAATAAAGCCTTTTTAAAACCTGGTGCATAAAATCTGAATGCTTTTTACATGAAATTCAGATTTAAAAATTTTTTAAGACATGTCAAAAACCCTGTCAAACTATTAAGGACACCTGTGTGTGTGTCTCTGTATGTGTGTGCGTGTGTGTGTGTGTGTGTAGCAGGAGTCACACAGTTAACGCGATTTACAGAGCAAAACTGTGCTTGAAATGAAGAGGACAAAACAGCAACTCAGTAAAACATTAATATCGCTTCTAACTGTAGATAGAAACACTGGCTGATGTTTGTTAGATCAGTTGAAAGCTAATGCTAACGCCAATGCTAACGCTAACGCTAAAGACGCGGATCAGTGAGGTTAGCTTACAGGCTAAGAGTTTAAAGTAGCATCATTTTTAACTTTCACAAATCATATATTATTGTTTATGTATTTGTTAACGTTTATGTTTTCGCTACAAACTCAAACTAACCCGCCCGACTTTATTTCTCCTGAGGGTTGTAGCTTCGCCGCTAGCGGAGCAGCGTTAGCTGAACTCACCTTCTCCTCCGCGCAGTGAACGATTATAGACGGATATTTCCGACTCAGCCAGCGGAAAAAGGCCGGCACTCCCATTTCCCCCTAAAACACGCTCTCAATTAACAAGAAACTAAAAAAAAAATCCTCGGGACTTTAAAAACAGTGCGCTATCTGCGGAAGACAGCACGGTAACGCAGCGGCGTGATTAGCTTAACAGCTCCACCTAAAACACAGCGCGGGTTTATTCCGGTTCACGACGAGCGGCGGAGTCTAGTGGGGAATCACAGCGCCCCCTACACACGCGGAGAAACACTGGCATCGCTAGCTCTTAGTAAAGTAATCGATCAATATTAATTCGGTTTACTGGGCACACGCACGTACACACACACACACACACACACACACACACACACACACACACACACACACACACACACACACACACACACACACAAATAACTCAATTTGTCAAACTATGCTTAATTCACTGAGTGCAATATCCCTATGGGTGGATTTACATTTTACATTGTAATTGTTTACTTGAGCTTAGATTAATCTGTCTGCCTGTCTCTGTTTACTTGCTCAGCAGGCAGTGGCAGCCTAGTGGTTAGGACCTTGCCCCTGTGAACAGAGGGTTGCAGGTTCAAGTCCTGCTCCCTGAGGTTCCCTTGTCCATGGTACCAAGATGTTTCACTCTTTTGGTTCCAGAACATCTCCAGGTGGCTGGGCATTGGTAGGAACGTCTCCCTTCCCCTCCTTGTTGCCAGCCCTAAGATCCTTTCTTGTCCCACTTTGTTTCTTTCCTCCTGAGCCCCAGCCAAAAACTCCCCTGTTCTGCCTCCTCAGCCTGATTTTTTATGGCCCTCCTCTTCCTGGATCTAGTGATACAGAGAGCCCTTAGAAGTTGTTAAGTGGACTTTTCAGTAAAACCTCTGCAGCCAATTTCCACAGGGTAGATTGTGATGCCATATGGACCAGCCATGGCTGTGTTTTGCAACCTGTCAAAATATGCTATAAACTGTGGTTCTGGGCATCTCAGTGTTGGCAGTTTTCTTCTGAACCATATCAGCAATGGAAGAGTGTCAGAGAGGCCCTAATGAGGAAGCCTTGCTTGTAGGATCTTCCATGATCTTGCTTGTGTGTCCTGGGGAACACTGCTTCCCAATCTGTTCATCTCATGTCTGTAATCCTGTGTGTTTCCAAGTTAATTCTTGTGATTTTGGAGACCACCATTTACTTCCTCTCCTGTGTGGCTTTGGACCACACTCTGGGAGATGTAAGGTCCCCAAGCCCAGCCCTGCCTGGCTGTGACCACCCAACAATCTCCTGGTGCTTGACCGCTTGTTCAACCTTCCAGTGCAAACTGGAACCTTGGTGTTCTTCTCTAGGGGATCAGCTGAGTCTTTCAGGTCAAACAAGAATCTCACCTTCTTCTGCCAGTAACCCACACTGATTGATACATGTAACGCTAAAGAGGAAAAACTCAATTTTAGGCCATTTCAGATTAAAGGACTACCACTTAACTTCTCTCTGTGTGTTTGATGTTTTCACACAGGAATAATTTATCATTTATTTTATTTTAAAATGAGTCTCACTTATGGTTCGATTGCTAATTTAATTTCATTGTTAAGCCAATTACACCAGTCAGACAGTTCATGTGTAGGTCATTGGTAGGGTCACGCAGTAGGCAAGCTATTAATTTGCTATAACTAAGTTTATATTGAGCCAAACCAGTCAACCACAACATTAAACCCACGGGTGACATGAACAACATTGGTTATTTCATTACAGTGACAAAAGCATCTACAATGGAAAGTGACTGTTTGTCATTGTGAATACACTCAAGCACCACAACGAAAATGCAACCTCTGCATTTAACCCATCACACGTGCAGCAGCTATCAACAGCGCCCGGGGAGCAGTGTAGTGGGACGGTACCTTGCTCAAGGGTACCTCAGTAGTGCCCGGGCCGGGAGTCGAACCTGAGACCTTCAGGTCTCAAAGGCAGTGTCCTAACCACTAGGCCACCACTGCACACGACAAAGCTTAAGAGCCACAAAAGCATAAGAGCTGGAGCATGTAGTAGTGGAAGAAGGTGGTCATGTTTTCTTTTAAAAAACTCATTTTCAGAAACATTTCCAAATTCCATATTTTCCAAAATGCAATAAAAGCAAACAGCTTTGTCGTGTTAATTCACCTGAACCTTTATTTAACTGAAAAAATCACGATCAAAGATTTTCAATAGTTTTACTGACCAACATAATTTTATTTTGTAATTTGATGCTGAAACACACTCAACAAAAGTTGGGGCTGTTGAGTCCGTGGTGGCCATTGTCTAGTTCTCCACTTCCAGACAATATCAGGTGAGTCACATGGGTCAGTCAAGCTCACACACTCGGTGTGTATGAGGCCACACTGTTGTAGCCTGTGCAGAATGTGGTCTGGCATTGTCCTGCTGAAATAAGCATGGTGTCCCAGGAATAGACTTCACCCTGTGTCTCTCTAAAATTCTAAAATTCTCCTTGTATCACGGCAGAGCCACGATCTGCCATTGCCTTCAGAGACTGAACCTTTGATGGAGCTACTTTTATACCATTCAGGATTCTTCACCTTCAGCCAATCAATTGCTTAATGTGGAGTTTTCCAAAAGCAGTGATGGTGAATATTTAGTTCACTTTTCAGTCTTAATTTACCATTTTACCAACTTCTGTTGAGTGTGTTGCAGCATCAAATTCTACATTTGCAAATTTTTACAAAAGACAATGAAGTTGATCAGTAAAACTATTTTAAAAATGTCTTATTTATCAGTTAAATAAAGGTTCATTTAAATTAAACATGTCACAAATATTTGTTTTTACTGCATTTTGGAAAATACCAGGCATGTGTGTATCGTTTATCTGGGAAAGAGGTTGCACTATAAGAAGAATGCAAGGTGGATGAGGCAGCTGGGTAATGTTATTCTGGGCTCTGCAGTCTCTGTTCCCTTAACACGTAGCTCCATACGGTATATGGTATATATACCAACTGTCAAATTGATCCTAAGGAAATCTTTCTAGAATAATCCTCTACACTTTCATGAATGCAGATGATGCTGATTGGTCTTATGGATGGACCTCAGAGCTGCAGCACCCTCAGAAAATATACTCCACTTGTATGAATGCTGTCCCTACTAAAAAAGAACATATTTGGATGTTGTAGTGAGATTCTACAACCATATGGTGGCCCAGAGAGTGGACTCCTTTGTAAAAGGTGGTAATTATGCTCATACAGTAGTGGAGGTGAACCAAGAAAACACACTGAAATTACAACTTTTTTATTGAGTTTTGACATTTTTATTATCACAGTTTAAGAAAAAACATGGATGTAATTTATCTGAAAATTTGAGAAATGGTTAATGAGATAAATTGTCATTTCTGCCTGTTGTGTCTTGTCTCTTTAACTGCAAATACTGTGTTGTGAAATCTCCCAAGAATTGTTAAAATATGTTAAAAATGGATAAATAATGATAAATGTGAATCATGTTTTATTGCAACATTGTGCCCTCACAGTGGCTGATTACCTATAGACGTGTCAGTTGTTTTTTAAGGAACTTTACATAACAATCTTGAGCTGAATTTTCCATGATGCATTTAATCTATTGTTCACCAATGAGTGAACTGAGCTGGAGATGATGATGGGCTTTACATCATGAGCTTTTGGGGAGCAGTGTATTGGGATGGTACTTTTCTCAAGGGAACCTCGGTGGCACCTGGGACTGGACTTACAAGAGCAATCTCCTAACCACAAGGCCTCCACTCCAACCACAGATGGGTCATGAGAGAATTGTTAGTCAGTTCAAAAAGAACATTTCTCTTTCAGGTCTTTCATCATCTACAGTACATTCATTCATTCTCCAAACTGCTTCTCCATTTCTGGTTCTGGGGAAGCTGAAGCCAATCCCCGATCACTATGGGCACAAGGCAAATTACACCCAGGATGAGAGGGCAACCTATCACAGGGCAACACAAAAACACGGGCAATATAGAGCATCTAATCAACCTAAACTGCAAGCCTTTGGACAATGGGAGGAATCCCCCACGAACACACTGACAGTCTGCAAAATCCACACAGAAAAACACCGACCTGGAAGTCAAACCCAGGACCTTCTTGCTGTGAGACGCTAACTACAGCATCACCATGCTGCCCTCTACAGTACATAAAATTATAAAAAGATTCACAGAATTTGGAGAAATCTCAGTCTGTGTAGGGCAAGACTGGAAACCACTGTTAAATGTGCATGACTTTTGTGCCCTCAGAAGGTTCTGCATGAGGAACCGTCATTCTGCTGTGGTAAATATCACCACATGGGCTCAGGGAAACTTCAGAAAACCACTGTCACTGAACACCATGCACCAATGCATCAAGAAATGCAGCTTTAAACTACCACACACAGAGAAACAAAAACTTCAGCTCTAACAGAAACACAGCTGAATTCTCTGGACCTGTGCTCCTCTCAGATTGAATGAAAGACAGTGGAAACATGTGCTATGGTCAGATGACTCTACTTTTCAACTTGTTTTCTGGAAAAGTAATGTTTATCCTTGCTAAAGACAAAATGGACCATCAAGACTGTTAACAGCAAAAGATACAAAAACCAAAATCTGTCATGGTACCACTGGTGCATGGTCATATATTGGGATTTACAGAGACATATGCTGCCATAAATGAAACTCCTGGGCTTTGTAGACACAGAGAGCATGAGCTTGACTGACCTGCTGCCAGTGCCAGTGTCTCCAACTGAAAACATATGGAGCTTTATGAAGAAGAGAATCAGACGACACCACCAGACTGCTGAGCAGCTGAAGTCAACAAGAACACAATGGAAACCTTTTCTTTTTACTTTTATCAGTTAAATAAAGGTTTGAGAGAATTCAAAAATGTTATTTCATTTCACAAAATGCCAGAACTTTTCTGCAAATGCAATGCACATACCATACCATATACATACAGTATTTAACAGTGCAAAGGAAATAATTATAATCTTAGTTGGAAAAATTGTGCACATTTGTTCAGCTGTACTAGATTCACTCACTCAGTTACTCATTCAATGACCTTGGGGCCATAAGTATGACCTGATGGATACCTGGGCTGTCACAGAGGTTCACAGTCTTCTGTGTGTTGGGCCAGCTGGGGTATGTTAGGTTTCTGTGCATGTTTCTCTACACCACTTTCATTTTGCTTGTCTATGATAAACATTTTTGATAAGCAAATGTACTGCTGTCAGTAAATCTTTATTAACATTATATAGTGCAAAAATGAGATTCTACCTAAATCACCATTTAGATATGATAAAATTCTTAGTAGACTCTGAGTACATATTTCACCATGTTTGAAAACTGGCAGTAAATCACGTCATGTTCTACTTTTGCTACTTTGTGTGATGTGATTGCAGATGAAATGCAGAAGCCTCTTGATTACCCTCAAAAAGTTATTTCTAATAAAATATTCTAATATTTATTTTCTAAAATCATAATTGCCAGAGATAACACTATAAAACTGCTGGCTCTCATCAGCACCTTTCAGATCCAGTAGCTATCAGACTGGCTCTTTGTCCAGTGTCTACTTCAAGGAGCACTTCAAGAGACGAAAAACCATCATAACAGGCTGACTTGACATTTTCCCTAGAGATGATTGAAACCGTAGCCTCCTTTAGATGCTTTAGATACTTCATGCTGTTACGACTCCTCCTTACATGTAGGCTGCGATGGGTCCTGTTACATGTTGAATCAAAACTGCTGCACTAGGGAAGGAGGAAAGAAGTGCTGAACAAATACAAGAGCTTAAAACAAGACACTTAGACACCAAGAAAGCATTTAACACTATTTGCATTTTCGTACATTCCTGCTAAAGCTGTGTTGTGTTGTCTAGCACCACTCTTGGAGAACTGAACTGTGGATGGACACAGAACCATGCTTTGCAAAATGTCAGACAAAAGCTAAAGCTAACTTCACTAACCCTTTCTAGCCAATAATCAACTTTATATGAAGTGTTTTGCCCATTTCTGCTAAACAGTTAGTGGTGGTCACTGTCTGAATGAAGCCCATCATTGTCTAAATAAAATAACAAGGAAAATCATCTATCTATCTATCTATCTATCTATCTATCTCTCTCTCTCTGTCTGTCTGTCTGTCTGTCTGTCTGTCTGTCTGTCTGTCTGTTTGTCTATCTATCTCTATCTCTCTCTCTCTCTCTGTCTGTCTGTCTGTCTGTCTGTCTGTCTGTCTGTCTGTCTGTCTGTCTGTCTGTCTGTCT
>JBBPDA010109584.1:0-10202 GCA_037974385.1 Arnoldichthys spilopterus
GTTATTTCTGTGACCATTGTGAGTTTTTCTTTCATTGACTGAAGGGTACCAACAATTTTGTCCACGTGTGTATAAATTCAGTTACCACTAGTGAGTATTCATACCAATTCCTAAGGCTAAACAACAAGGCAAATTCATACCATTTTTACTTTTACTGTTTCAACATGCAGCAATTAAAATTTTTTTTTATATTATTATATGTATTAATATGTAATTAAAGTCCAAGGTTTTTGTTTTATTTTTATATTATGTAAATATTATATTTTTATATATCATATATATTTTTATTTCTTTGGTTTCACATGTGACAGCGCCATGTTCCAAGGC
This sequence comes from Arnoldichthys spilopterus, assembly GCA_037974385.1. NCBI lineage: Eukaryota > Metazoa > Chordata > Actinopteri > Characiformes > Lepidarchidae > Arnoldichthys > Arnoldichthys spilopterus. Next base: position 328 of record JBBPDA010109584.1, read on the forward strand.
TACTTTTGCCTTTTAAAGGGAAGACGTTTACCATACTCTTTTCTTTTCTTTTCTTTATGCAAATATGCTTGGCTGTGCATGAGCAGAGTCATATTGGATGCATAGGATTATGTGCAGCTGTGCATACACGTGCTTGATAAATGCTAATATTAATAAGTGTCCTCTATGTTTTTATGCATAGATTTTGAACATGTTCCTCATATGGTCTGATAAACAAGACCAAGGGTCTAACTAACCAGAGCATGTGAGGAACGTCCAAAGACCCCTGGCGCCTTTTTTAAAGGGAAGTTGTTTACCATATCAGTAAAGGGTGTTTATGTAAATGTGCCTGGCCACGCATGACCAGAGCAGCATGGGATGTACAGTATTACATGCTGCTTTGCATACACATGTCTGATAAATGCTCATTTTCTTGTGTGCTCCTGCTGTTCTTGTCTTGATTGTAAACATGTTCCTTATGTGCTCTGATAAATAATGCCATTGGACATGATGTCCTACAGCCTAACCTGCAGTGCTTTTGGCAGAAGGGTTTAACATATTTACACTACAACAGACAGGTTCATTTGGATCTAGTTATCTGAGGGGCAAAGTTTATGGCTTCAAAATGATGACAACTGAAGCGTTCAGTTGCCATCACAGGGCTACTATGGTTCTTTCGTCCTTTTTTGCATTTTTTGTAGAGATGTCTGAGTAAGTTATACAGGAATGTAGGCCAAGGAGGAAGCCTAGATCCAACTCAGAACTGCTTTTATAGTCAAGTTATAAACCTGTTTAAGACTCAGATGAAACAAGGCACACAATATTGAAAAGCAGGAAATAAAAAGATAAACTGTGCTGACTTCTTTATTAACAGCTGTCATAATCCCCTTGTTCCTTTTCCAAATAGCAAACGATTAAAAAATGGGCATTGCATTGTCACTTTGTTAGTGCTTGTATTGCTTTCTGATTTCATTTGATGACTCTCAGTGCTATTTTTTTCTTTTTAAAGAGGAATGTCATTGATCAGAATAACTGTATAATAAAACTATGAGGGTGTAAACACTGTTATGCAGAGTCATTTGATGTGAAATGCTTTATTCTAGAGATAATTACAAAGACCTAATCACAGCAGTGGTGATAAGAACCAAACAATTGAAAGCCCCCTTCACATCAGACTGCTGTTTGAAATGGTTGTAAATGCACTGGCATTCATTTCTGAGACATAATTTTAGTATAGTTTTCAGGGTTTGAGCCTAAAATGTCTTTTTAAAAAAACAGTTATAGTGGAGAGCTGGAGGTTCACTTGAGGTTTTGGAGAGTAATAAAAATGGCTATTTTTGAGCTGTAGACATCAGGACTGCTGGTTCCTAACAGCACCGCTGTATGAAATCTGAGTAAGTTTCTCTACAAACCTTTTGACACCAAAACACTCTTTCAATGATTCCGTCATGCAAATATTTTGAAAAATGAATGGAATTCCTCTTTGATGAGAAAAGAGAAAACAGGTCATGGGAGAGGCAAGGGGGACTGGTCTTTCAGAAAGACCAACATTTTCAGTTTCTGTCATGAAAAAATGTGCCTCCAGGATTTGGTTTGCTCCCAGCTGTAGTAAGACATCGTTTTTCATCAATACTATGAACTCCAGGTCTCTCCAACTACTAGGTGTGTGCAACACATACTTTAAAAAAAACATTCAAGGCCTCGAAGTCATTGTTTCAGCTATCAATGTTCAGCATATCTTTAAAATATGAAATGAATTATGAAATAATTAATGAAATAATACAGCCTGTAGCTTATTTAGGCTTCTTTTGGTTGAATGCATGATATGGTCTTGTTGTTTTGAGTTATATAAGTATGTTCATGATTGTGCTCAGTTTCTCCAGACATCACTATCATTCCTACTGTATTGGGTGGGCAGAAGCAAAAATATCATTGTTTACATTCTGAACAAATTATTAAATATCTGGTGGAAGCCTCTGTACAGTTTCTATGCACTTGTTATCTTGAATCCACTTTTCTTTATGCTAATTATTAATTTTCAGTTGGTTTATGAAACAGACGGGAACATGGATACAAGTTTTGGTCCATAGGCATGTGTAGATTTTATGGTGTCTTTAAATAAAATATGATATGACCTCCTGTATTGTTTTTAAAAGCTCCAGTTGTCATGAATAAGAGGTAATTGGAAGTAAGTGCGAGTTTGAGACTTTCTAGTATGTATTTTAAATAACAACAAACAAACTCTAAATAACCAAACAGACTAAGAAACCAAAACACGAATGAACAGAAGAACTAACATAACTCACGAAGAGGGCTTACAAGACAGGGGATTCCAAAACAAGGTCAGAATCTTCAGGAAACATTCAATGATTGATATTCAACAATAACCCACGAAGACTGAGACAAACACAGGAGTTTAAATGGGGAACATGAAACAAGGAGCGCCTGACAGAAAACGAGGAACAGCTGATGAGGGTGGAGACAAGGCTGGGCTAGGAGCACATGACACAAATCACACAGACCAGACTAATTGAACACAGGAACATGGACAAGATAAAGCAGACAACACAAGAAACCCTACAGTTCTTACACCAGTGAAATATTGTGTGCTTAGTTAATTACTCCAGTGTTATTTGTTGCTGTCTGAAGCAGCCAGGTGGTATGGGCAAACAGAGAAATGTGGTGAAGGCCCTTGTTCAATAAAAATTTAGAACAGCACACTTCAATTTTGCTATTTGTGTGCATTCAGCCAACAGGTGATTATCATTAACTGGGCATAAGCTCCAAATAGTGAGATGAAAGTTTGTCACTGTAAAAACACTCAAGTACCACAATGAAATGTGACCTCTGCATTTAACCCATCATATGTGCAGCTATCAACAGCACCCTGGGAGCTGTGTAGCAGGACGGTACCTTGCCGGGCCAGGACTTGAACCTGCGACCTTCAGGTTCCAAGGGCATTGTCCTAACCACTAGTCCATCACTGCCCACTAGGAGGTAGGTTTTCCTGGAATACTGTGACTGTCTTTTCTGTACGATTTTCTTTGAAAAGAAATGTTTGTAGAAATGGTTTCTTTTTGTGTTCTCTGTTCATTTACGTAAATTTCATTTTTAAAAAGACTTCTGTATACATGGGCAGGGCTAAGCTGTTGCAAACTGAATGAACACTAATGTTGTAACTGTATTTGTTTTTATGACATCACAAACTCTTCTGGAAAACAGTCAAATTTTTCTTTCTGTACCAATGTGAGCTCACTATCAGTGCTAGCTTAACTATTCTTTGATATCTAAACCTGAAAATAGTACTGTATTGTATCTGTCTTGTCCAGTAGTACTCCTGAGACTGGGTTGACCTGAAATCCACAAGAGTTTTAACCCTGTATTCTGTATTCAGCCCTTAAGGCATTGCTTAACTACCTCAAGCAACCCCCATTCAGTACCTATTTTATGGGAATTTGCACAGCCATTCACAGCAAATGGCAAGTCCAAGGCGGTCCGTGGCAAACCCTGCCGTGGTTATTTTCACAGTCTGGTTGTCATCTCTTCGACAAAGCTGGACCTTTTCAGGGTTTGCAGCCGAAACTGGAGTGAAAAGTTCAAATATTGGACTTTCCTGTGGGGCTGGGGCTCTGTGACTGCTTGCTCCACGCCAACGTCAACAGGCTAGGTCGGCAGAGGAGGGCACCTCTGTCTCGTCTGCGGTGAGCTGCTGAGATGCCGTTATGTTTGAGAGAGAGAGAGAGAGACAGAGAAAAAGACTGAGCCACCCTGCCCGACCTCCTTCTGACCAGGAGGAGCAGGTGTCCCACCTGCATAAAAAGCACACACTAAATGGTCTCAGACCATCATGCGACTTTACTTCCTAAATATTTTTGCTTACCACTGATGCTCATGAACATCTTCCCCCTTTTTCATGGGTTTATGGGTTTTGCATTTCTTTTTTCATGCAAAAAGCTACACTGGGGTGCAAAAGAGAGTCAAAGTTGTGGATATGACAAAAGTAGATGAGTTTATTAGGTACACCAACCACAACAAAGAACATGGGAAAGTTTAAATTATATTGCTGCATCCTGAAATTTATATTATAGAAGTGAAGTGCAAGTGACTGTTGTCATTGTGACCACACTCAAGCACCACAACGAAATGTGACACACGTGCACACGTGGCGCAGCAGGCAGTGATCAAAAGCACCCAGGGAGCAGTGTAGCGGGATGATACCTTGCTCAAGGATACCTCAGTGGTGCCTGGGCCATGACTTGAACCAACGAACTTCATGTCCCAAAGGCAATGCCCTAACCACTAGGCCACTACTGCACAAGAATTTATAATTGCAATATTCCTAAAATCCTTTGCCTTTGGACAAAGCAGTTTTAGACATTTTTGGGAGGAACTACTCACTAGGGTAGACCGAACTTCACTGTTGGTCCATTTGTCTTTTTTCTTCCAACAGCTCTATGAACTATGAAGAAGTTCATCTGGTTCAAAGTGCCTAATATCATAGAAGAACCCTTTTATTTCCCTCAAGAACCATTTTTGTAAGTGAGATACATTATGTGAATTCAGATTAATATAATGTATCAGGATTCACAGGATTCAGAATACAGCAACTCGGCTGATCTTCAACTAGCCGAAATGCACTCATGTGACACAATTTCTTCACTCCCTGCACTGGCTCCCCATCTCCACTAAAATCAAGTACAAATCCTTGATGCTACCCTACAAGATCATCGACGGATCAGCTCCCTGCTACATGAAATCACTCATCCAGACATACGCACCCACCAGGTCACTCAGATCAGCGAGGGAACAGCGGCTGGAGATTCCAGCCCCTTGTGGAATCAAGCACCACTCCAGACTCTTCTTCATTGTTCCTCAATGGTGGAATAAGCTACCCAGTGACACAAGATCAGCTGAGTCTATCTCAGCATTTAAGAAGCGACTCATGACTCAACTGTTCCGCACCCACCTCAGCACATAAGCCTAGTGGTCACATATGAACTATTGCTACCTGACAACTGACCAGATGTCATCCAGAAAATAATGTTCCACTTTTTAATGATTGTTTCCTCTGTCCTGGAAGTCGCTTTGGATAAAAGCGTCAGCCAAATGAATAAATGTAATGTACATGCAAATGTGAGTATAAAGAACCTTTTAATAATATGAAGAACTTTCATATAAAGGACCAATATCATAGAGAAGTGGATTTCTCACACTTTTGAAAAGAATACCATTCACATGGGTTATTTTAGGACTTCATTCAGACAATTTGCACATTTGAGAATCTTTTGATTTAGAACAGCCTTGTCAGAAACCAGGTCAATACTGATCTTCATCCACTCTTATGTGTAACATTTTACACTGGTTTATTAATATTTACCTGTAATTATGTTTAGTTGATAAGATTTTTTGCACCTCTTCTTGTTTGAAACTATGTAGTAGTTACTAATTTTGATTCTCCCTCCTTTATATTGTGCAAACAATATATACATATCAATATACATATATATAAATTAAAGAGTTTAAGGTATGTAAGCATTGTTTAGGTTTCAAAATGCATCATTCACTCTCCAGCCCACACAATCCATATATGGAAATGCTGTAAAAGATGTATAAACACTTAATTTTGAGTTTGCTGCTTTTGTCATGTCACAAAAACAGCATATTTACATATATCTCCCTATTTAGGCCCCACCCACTAAAGTTAAGCTTAAGTTATATAGAGTGTTTCCACCTGGACTACATTTTGAACAAGGCACAATACAGGGCAGCAAATCCGAGGTCATTAACATATATCTTAAAAGCACAGCAACTAAAAAAAAGTTTATTCTAAAGATTTAGAAAAAGACCCAATCATCTGTCTGTGACCGTTCCGGATCAGGGTTGTGCAAGTTACTAAAAATTAGTAAGTAGTTATAGATACTAGTTACTTCATTTCAAAGTAATTAAATTACCGATTACTGCAAATAAACAATAATTAGTTATTAGGTGAAGCAGTTATTGTGTTACTAAATGGCAATTTTCATTGATGACACTGTTTAAACCAAACTGTAAGAAAAAGTTCTCCCATGTGCACTTTCACTTTTAAACTGAAACGAGTGAGTAATTTAGCAAACGTTCACAATCCGACCCAATCGATTTTCTTTCTGAATAAGGTATAAGGAGGCTGATGAATTGGTCAGCAACAGATGGGCTACATCTAGTAATTGTAATCCTACAACTTCAAGTGCAACCGTATGGTAGGTGTTTCTGCTAAAATGGCCAATGATTGTAGGTAAAGGTTGGTAAGAAGCAACAGATTTGAAAAAATTAGAAATAATGTCATACAGCATGTCATCAGCATGCACCGAGCAAGTCCTGGGGCTGTGAGAGTGTCAGAATTGTGGAAGAATGCGATGCGATATAAGAGAGACATAGAACTAACAGTGATGACAAGCATCTTCCCAGCACAAAACAGCAGAAACAGCCAACACAACCTTAATAACACTCACTCACCTCCCAAAATACTGTTTAGACCAGCTAGCACTAAGCTTATCATTAAGTCAGAATTATTTGGCCAGTAACACATTGCAATTAATTGCCTCCTGAAAACATCAGTGATACTCATTGGAAATGATGCGATTTAATCCAGCTCTCCATCTGTGTGAAGCAGCCAGATGGTAATTTCCTAGTCCACCCTTACGGACTGAAGCATTAAATAGCTGTTAAGTATCAGGGTTTAGTTCTTTGCCTTTTCTGAAGCCTCAATGTGTAAATGGAAATCTCACAGGTTCTCACGTTCTTCAAAAAAGGAGTTTTGCAAAATACTGCACAGTGGGGTCCGCTGCTTAGTTAGATTGTGCTTTGTAGGACTTCTAGCAAATACAACCCCTCAGATCACAAGTGTGCTGATTTAGCTGAATTTAACTCAGATTCCAATTCCAAGTGAATCATTAGAAATAATTTTGATTCCAAAAACCAAGACACAGAGAAGGCTATCTGGTAAAAATAAATAGCATGATATGTTGTTTGATCTTAATTTTTAATTTATGAATTAACCCTAGCTTAGCTTACTATTGGTGATTGGCTAAGCTGTCTAATTCTTGTCTGTCAGTTCTTTCAGGTGGGTAGATGTTTGGGCAGATTTGTCTGTTAATAAGCCATTGTTTCTAACAATTTACTTTATTTTCTACATTATGCAAGGTAAAATACAGCTTGGCCACCGGTGTGTGTGTTGTGGAAGACTGCTTATTTCATACAGACTATCTAGACAGACAGCAGAATATCTCACACTCTGTGTGTGCACAGGTATGTGCAAACTTCAACTTGCCACTGTCTGGAAACAAGCCCAAAGCTTTAGAGTCAACTCTCAATAAGTGAAGGTCTGGAATAGAGGAATTGATCTTTTTTCTTGACGCCCAGCCCCTTTAAACAGGTGGACAAAATGAATGCTAACTGGGAAGTAAAAACTGTGGGATAGATATCAGTTTTGTGATGTCTTAGACAGTCCAGTTTCCTCCTATAGTACAAAGACACATACGTCAGATGGACTGGATACGCTAAATTGCCCCTAGATGTGACTGTGTGCATGCCTTTGTTTATCAGTGTCTACCCTGCGATGGACCGGCACTGTCTAGGGTGTTTCCCTGCCTATCACATCACATCACCACCCCCCATGACTCTAATATTGGGGTGACTAATATTGCTCAGAAACTGGATGAACGGGTAGATGGATGGGTGGGTGGATAGATGGATAAAGGATGGCATGGAGATTATTGTTTTTGCCTCACCAGCACTCACCAGTCATCAGCACACACAGAGGAAGTACTGGAGCTGGGAGAGTGTCAGCATTGTGAAAGAATGCTTGTTTTGCCATGTAAGAGAGATATACAGCTAATAATGATGATTTAAACATCCTCCCAGCAAAAATCTTTGCCAACACAATCTTCTTACCACACACATCTACCTCCCAAAATACCGTTCAGACCAGCGAGCACTAAGCTTATTCCTTATTATTTGACCAGTAACACATTTTAATTATTTGCATACTGGAAATACATATTTCCGGCCAGGGCAGCTGGGATCCTTCGTTTTAAGTGTGCAAGCTCTCCTCATGTCTGTGTGAGTTTCCTCCTGGAACTTCGATTTCCTTCCATGCTTCAAAGACATGTATGGCAGGTGGATTGGAGATTTTGTGAATAAATCACGCAGCATCAGTGTGTTTGTCTTTACAAATGCTGACCAGAGTGGAAAACAATCTAGTTGAGCTCTTGGGATAAACTAAACATACACATGCCCAGATGTTTAACAATTATTGTACTCAGTGGCCAAATGCTATATGTTCTTCATCACCCATCTCCCAAGTTTGAGAGGTTTGAGTTTTAGCAGAGTGATAAGTTCAGGCTGTTCGACTAAGGTGGGATCAGATAGGCTGACTAGTGGGCTGTTGTGGTGCTTAAGCACAGATGCCACAGCTAAGACGTGAGGCTTACTGAGAAGAATCGGAGGCTTGAGGGAATCACAGACTTCTTTCTTTTATCTTTGCTTTAGTCTCTTTTTCTGCATGCCAGACTATACTAACAATGCTTTAAGTGGAGCTTTAGCAGTTACAGTAGGGTGCGAGAAGCCCTCTACTGGCCTGCACATGCCATCTTTGCTTAAGCTTTCCACACACAGGCAGAGGGATCGCAAATCTCTTGGTCAAGTGAACTGGCATAAACAATTACATGGGTGGTGCACTGCAGTGAAGCTGCTAACTGCTCATGACAGCACTAAAATAAGAAGTGTGCCTTAAAACTGAATCGCTTCAGACATCTTGCTTTCTTAAAGTCAAGCTCTGCTCTTCCTTTCAGAATAGATTTGAACTCTCTGGAAGTGGCAAAATGACAAAAATGACTAACTGCTGTGCTATTTAATCAACAGGGCAAAAATGTGAAACATCTGCAATACAGTTTGTGTATGTATGTGTGAACATTTCATAATGAATGGACCAACAGAAATGGTCAACAATCTTTCCTCCTCCTTCCAGTTTCCTCCTTCTTCTGAATAAATAACAAATATAAGAATTTGTACACACCAGAACAGATCTGAATTATCCAGACATGGACTCTGAATCCAGACCTCTGAAGCCCTGCTGTGGTTTCTGGCACCAAGACATTACCAGCAGATCCTTGAAGTCCTGTAAGTTGCAAGGAGGGATTGTCCATCTGTCTGACTAAGACATCTCACCATTTTATCATTTTGCTACAGCAGCTCTTCTGCGGAATTGGACCAAACAGATCAGCCTTCACTCATCATGTGCATCAGTGAGCCTTTGGTGCCCATGACCCTATGGCTTGTTCACTGGTTGTCTTTTCTTCAATCACTTTTGGTATGTACTAACTACAGCATTCCAGGTCTTGCCATAAGTTTTTCCTGCTTCCAACATATCAACTTCAAGAATTGATGGTTAATTTGCCATTAAATATATCCCACCAGATATAAGCTTGTCAGAGACTGTGTTGTTCACTTCAACTATCAGTGGTTTTAATATTATAGCTAATTAGTGATAGTGTCATAAACTACCATCAAAAATAACACACACACACACACATACAGACACACACACAAACACACACCCACACAGTAAGTGTTTTGTTCTGCTTGGATGTTAAGCACAAGTAAGTGAAAGAGCGGACTAAAATGGACAGGAACTCAATAGACTGGTTTAACCTTTATCTGACTGGCCTCATCTTGTTATTAAAAGCAAGGTGACACATAAACTGAGAGAAGAAATAAAAAAGAAAGTATGTGTATCAAATTTTGTCCAATATGTCCAATGTATGTAAAAAAATTATAAAATCCTATAACAATATGAACTACAGTATATATAGTACTGTGTGTATATATATATATATATATATATATCTTATTCGATATAG
>JBBPDA010109585.1:0-10201 GCA_037974385.1 Arnoldichthys spilopterus
GGACGGTACCTTACTCAAGGGAACCTCAGTAGTGCCCAGGGACTCGAACCTGCAACCTTCAGGTCTCAAAGGCAGCGTCCTCACCACTAGGCCACCACTGCTAAACACTGAGTGTTTCCCAATGTGAAACATCAGCCATGGCCTGAGGGAAACTTCTTCTTCCCTTCTGAATCTTGTAAAGGACGTCCGAGTGGGAGACACGGCTGCTGGTCCGAGTGGGAGACACGGCTGTTGGTCCGAGTGGGAGACACGGCTGCTGGTCCGAGTGGGAGTCACGGCTGCTGAGACTCCTATACCTAACACACTGTCTGCTTTCAAGTGGGAGAATCACATTAATATAGGGGCCCAAATTCTGTGATATCATTTTGCACCGTCTGTAGCGGTTCTCACCTCTACCACTGACCATTCCTTTTGTACATTTGGCTGACGCTTTTATCCAAAGCGACTTCCAGGACGGGGAGCAGTGTAGTGGGACGGTACCTTGCTCGAGGGTACCTCAGTAGTGCCCGAGCCGGGACTTGAACCTGTGACCTTTTAATAATGTTCCTGCAATATGTTCACTGAAGTGTGTTGCGATGTAGCTCATCCCGAACATGATAACATGCCCTTGCGTTTCCCAGCCGTGTGAGTCAGTGTTTTTCAGTCCGGCTTGTTTATCCTCCGCCCCTCGGTCCACGCTCAGTCATCTCATATTTGTGTGGTCACATATCAATAAGAGATGATGGTGGTGTTTTGTTGGTGTGTGTTTTGGTGTGTTTGGCTCCTCTCCCGTTCTTCTAGGTGTTCCCACTTTGACATTTCGCTTTAATGCAGAACAGATTGTTTGGGTGGTGTGTGTGTGTGTGTGTGTGTGTGTTTGTTTATATATATATATATATAGTGTGTGTGTGTGTGTGTGTGTGTGTGTGTGTGTGTGTGTGTGTGTGTGTGATTCCTTGCTCTTTCACACGTTACACTCTGGGCCACATGAGCTGAGGCTGCCACACCTGCAGCCAATCACCTCTCACCCTGCACTCATCCCGTACTACACTTGGCATTTCCTCAGAGGGGACTTTGTGGAATGGTACCCCACCCTCGAGAGAAACGCACGGTCACTGGCTGTGTCTCATTTACAAAGCTTTGACCTTCAAAAGTCACATTTCTCAGCTCCGTACGTCATGAGCACTGTCCAGCGGGACGCATGAGGGGGTTCTTGAAACACAGTTGAGGAATGCGACATTCCTTTTGTGTATCTGCTGTTTTTTAAAATATTTATTAATACAATATTATGATGAATATCAATAATCCGGGACTGAACACAGTGGGGGGCGGCACGGTGGGTCCTGGGTTCGATCCCCGGGTCGGCCACGGGGGCCTTTCTGTGTGGAGTGTGTGAGCTCTCCCCGTGTTGCCGTGTGTTTCCTCCGGGTTCTCCGGTTTCCTCCCACAGTCCAAAGGCTGCAGTAGGTTGATTGGATGCTCTAAATTGCCCGTAGGTGTGAATGTGTGTATGAATGGTTGTCTGTCTGTGTGTTGTCCTGTGATGGGTGGAGCCTCCTGTCCTGGGTGAACCCCGCCTTAGGCCCTCAGTCAGCTGGGATTGGCTTCAGCTTCCCCACGACCCGGAAACGGAAGAAGCGGTTTAAAAAATGGACGGACGGATGAACACAGTGGCAAAGTACTAAGATACACACCCGTCACTTCTTCAGGTCTCCCTGCTTATTGTATAAACTTGTGTATTTTATTAGCGTGCAGGCGTAGCAGCCTTACAGGTGTAGTTTACAGGTACGAACTGTAGTCCATCTGTTTATATATGGTCAGGACCGCTACAGGGCCACCAGTGAGGTGGCATTATGTGGGTGGTGAATCACAAGTTGGAGTCATTCAGATTTTTTCATTTTCAGCCTTTAGCGCATAGGCCATTTTCTTTAAAAGCGTAGTGTCACACCAGTGTGATCTGGGACGCTAAACACTGAATGTAACAATAGAAGTTAATGTTAGTTTAGTTTTACAGTCGATAGGCTGTCGTCTTTACGCTCAGAGCTTTATATTTTCACTAAACGAATCACACAGAGCACACCACGCAGCCAACGCAGTGCAATTCACTCCTGAGCAGATCACCTGCAGCTGAGGAGCACACTCGCTATTTGTCATGCAGCGCTGTACAACAAATCTTCCACTTTCCTCAACTGTTGTGCACAGTTGACATGCGTAAAAGAAGGCAAAACCGGCAAAAACGAATTAACAAACCACTTTCACAGCAGGAGCTCCCAGTGTTCAGCAAGGTGCCAAAAATGTATTCCTTCCTTCAGTGGTTTGAGGAGGATTTCTGATAAATCTGTGATCTGAAGCTAAAATAAAACAGCACTAGTGTCATAAACACTTGAACACTTTTTTACTGCTGCTGTGAATCTGCTGCCCTAAAGCAGTGGCTTTGGGGCTCTGCAGTCTCACGGGCCGGTTCAAGAGTTTTAGTGTGGAACACTGGAGCACAAGCGAAAAAAACCTCAAACAGCAGCAGGCTTAACTGTAAAAAAAAAGTACGTGGCAGCCTTGAACCACACAGGCAAAGGCTGAGCAGTTAGCCAGCATGAGGTTGAGGAGGACTGTGATGATCAGGGGGAGTCTGGCTTTGCTGATCAGGACTGCTGTGGCACTGGCATCAAAGCCCAGCATGCAGGTAATGGCCAGCACAGCAGACATGATTGTCCCCAGCTCAGTGCCCAGGTCCTGGTAGGTGCTGTGTACAAGCACTGTTACCCTGTCCACCATGCCGTTGCCCATGCTGGTGTTGTAGTACCTACACTGTTTTATTATTCAGTACTGGAGAGGTTCATACGAGCTGCCCCTGTAGTTATTCCCAACTTTATTTTGAGAAATTTTACAGAAGCTAAGTAGCTAAGCTGCATTTCTGGCTCGCTGTGAATGTGGGGATGAAGATACAGATTTATAGTAAACACAGAGGTTATCAAGCCTTTTGTTTTTTGTTCCTCCCCCAAATTTCTTGCTTTACTTTCTCATTGTTGGCTTCCAGCTCTTAGTGCCGCTTTAAGAGCTGAAGCAGAAGCTCCAGTGATGCCTGTTGTTTTTCAGGCTCGGCGCTGGAATTTTGCTTCCACTGTTCACATTCACAGCACTTTTTATTTAACTTCACATCATTTGTTCCATTAATCACCTAAATTTGGCAGCTGGAAGCAAAAAATTGGCTACTTTTGTTTTTATTGGTCTGTATCTCATTAGCATGCATGTCATTCCAGCCTTTCTTCTTCTTTGGTGGCTTCTGCATTTCCTTCAATGTAACTTCGTCCAGATGGTTTCAGACCTGATATGTCAGATGTCCCATGGAAGTTTTCGACCAGCCACATCTACATAGCTGGAATATTTTAGGAGCTGTTTTGCAGCGTAGGCCTGTCTACAAATCTGTCTGTCCTGTCTAACTATCTTTCGGTCTATCTGTGTCTGTCTGTCTGTCTGTCTGTCTATACTCTGAGGTTTATAAAAAAACATGTGTGGGTTTATGAGTCAAAAACGTAGTTCATGTTTACACAACCTTTTCCCAAATCTTGTCCTAGCCCAGTCTGTTCCTGTACCCTTAGTGCTGATATATGTAAATGAGCTCTGTTCTGATTGACTGCCCTATATTTCACCTCGTTTGAAAAGTATTCCAGACTGAAGCCCTTGACTTCAGTGTGAGTGGACAGGGCTAAAATGCTGTGGGCTGAATGGACTGTGTGGGCCTGGAAGTGGACGCAATGTTTAAAAAAATAAATAAAAAATAATGACACAAAAAAGAAAAAGAAAATGAACAATGGTGATAAAGACGCTGCCTGGAATGCTGGAGACATTGTTGGAGAAGATTTTGATTGAAAAAAGTGATTTAGGCCAGATTCACTATTTAACATTCCATAGAAACACCCAAAAGACACGTGACGCTTTACGTATTTGTGCTGGAGAAGTGGCATCTGGTTCCATCCTGCTAAGGGGTCAAAGGTTTTCAACCTTGTCCTACAGGGACTGAGGTTTCTCTGGATTCTGGATCTTTTCACAATGTTATGTACTGTTGATGACGAAAGACGCCAATTCTTTCTAATCTTATGTCGAGAAATATTCTTTTTGAACTGGCCGGCAATTCTCTTACAAATTTTGGTACAAAGTGGTGAACCACAACCCATCTTTGCTCACAGAGACTGAGCCTTTGGTGGACGCTCCTTTTATCCCCAGTCATCCCCTCACCTTTTACCAGCTTGCTGACTTGCTTATTATGGAATTTTTCGAAACAATGGAACTTGAACATTCTGTAAACATTTTACTCTTATTTTCCTCCATCCCAACTTTTTTTTTGAGTCTTTTATAATTACATAATTGTAATTATGTAATTACGTTCATGTGGGTGGAGATGTAGGATGCCACTCAAGACCCCCAAATGTTCCGCAACAGCCCTGCTCCAGGCTAAAGCTTTTAATCTGATCTTTATTGTTTCAGTCATGGTTTTGGCACTGTTGCATGGCAATGTGGGAGATGTTTTCCCTGCTGACGTGCTAAACGTGTGATTTTGGAAGGCGTCTCAGGGTCAGGCAGTGGTCCTCTTCATAAAGGCCAGAGAGTGCAAGCAGGGCCCTAAATCTGCCCACTGAACAGCGGCCTGACAGCCCTGCATGGGTGAGCCAAAGTTAAGATAAAGCAAGCTGGATATATGTGAAGCGGCTTTTGTTGGGAGATCCTCCACTCGGGGCCAGCAGGGAGCCATCCGTCCAGCCTCTCGCTGTAGTGTCGCTGACCCTGAGGAAGAAGGGCCTTCTAATTTTACCATTTATAACTTCACCAATATTGTTCGGGTTCTGCCTCGGGTATAAATCTGTCTTTTCTCCAGTTGTTTTAAGCCTTTGTCCACCACTCCCCCTCTGCCATCGCTTCTTTAGTCCCAGCTCTGTGGGAGCTCAGAGGATGTATAACACACACACATTGAAGAAGATTAAAGGAACCGTTTGCCAAACAGTTCCCCTCTAACTCCAAATGTTATCGATCAGCCAAGACATGAAGTTTTATTCTTCAGTCTTTCACTGAACTGGATTTGTTTTATTCAAGTCTTTGCTGCAGGACTAACAGTATTTCCCCTACCATTAAACTGGCCACGCTCATGCTGCCGGCTGAGGCTTTAATTATGTACCGGGGAAAGAGTGGCAGTGGCCCTATATGTTGCCTGTGGGTGGGGTAGCAAGCATACATGCTACTGGTCAGGTTTTAGAACACCCAGTATTTCCACTTACCAGTTTTTACTGGTAATTTAAGCAGTTTGATTACAGTAAATAACCATACATGTTAAACTGCCTAAGGTAAAAAAACAAAAAAGAAAAAAATAAATGCCAGAAACAAAAAAAAAGATGATTCATGATCTTACTGTGTGTCTTTGTTTTCTGGCCTTTTCCTCCTCATTCTGATAGCGATATACAGTACTACTTCCTGCTCTACAGCACTGTGCTAGTAATACATCAGGGTGTGTAGGAACCGTGTGTTTCAGCTCTGCTTTTGTTCACACAGAGGGGTTTGTAAGTCCTCAACAGAGGTTGGGGCTCCTGTGGGAACTGTTTGCATTAAGGTTTAAGTGTTAATTTGCTTTCATTGCTGCAAGTTCAGTGCACTATAAGTTCAGCAGTTTTTCAGTGTTTGGGGGAAAAGCCTGTAGTCTATTTCAACTTTTGGTGAACAAAACCATTTAAGGTTATTCCCTGTAATCGAACTGCGTAAATTACCAGTAAAACATATTGAGTGCTCTTAAACGTGCATATGTCAACCTATTAGATGGGGTGGTGAATGTATTGATTGATTGAGGGGGCAGGGAGGTTTTAGGTGGTTTGCAAGTGTCGTGGACATGTCTCCAGTGTCCGCAGCATAATTGACAGCTGTGAACGTTGGGATGTGGTCCTCAAACAGAATGAACCAAGAGAATGCTTCATTTTAAGATGTTAATGAGTTCATTTAAAGCAATAAACCAGTTGAAACTATTCCTGAACTCTGTAACCGGAACCTGTTGCTCTAAATTCAGATTGGTGTGAATCTGATGTGTGTGTGTGTGTGTGTGTGTGTGTGTGTGTGTGTGTGTGTGTTCAGATAATCCCTTAATGAATCATGTTACTTTTTGTTAATTTCTTTTTCTCTCTCGTCTCTTTCCCTACTTCTAGGTACCATTACCCAGTGCCGAAGGTGTTTTATGTGCAGTTGACGGTCGGGAACAACGAGTTCATCGGTGAAGGTCGAACTCGCCAAGCCGCCCGACACAATGCTGCCATGAAGGCCCTTCAAGCGCTGAGGAATGAACCCATTCCAGAGAGACCACCTCAGGTAGCCTTTATCTAAACACACACACACACACACACACACAATGGCCTGGTTTAGATGCATTTAAAATAAAGTTTTTTCTGCCATGATAATTACATCACAAAAAATTTGTGTTTATTTATTTGCATCATTTCAGTTGGCCTGCCACGATACCTCGACAGAGGGGTTCATGTCTTTTTGGGTCTTTGAATGTACTTCTCTTTGTGAGTGTACAATAGCTAACATAAGTGATACAATAGTTGGTGCTTTTCCTCAGATCTGAGAAGCGTTGGAGGACATTACCCCTTTTTTACACTGCAGGAACTGATAACAGTTAGGGTTCTTAGAACAACAGGAGGCAGCGCATGAAGCTCACTGTCCCTTTTGGTCCAACTGATCTGAGGACAGGTGAGCAGGAGGCTCCAACGGTGGATGATTTGATTGAAAGTACAAGCCAACTGGAAAGCCTAGAGATAGTGGATGGATGGATGGATTTATTTATTTATTTATACTGCCCATGATAAATGACATAAAATGACAAAAATGTTGCACAATCCCTACAACAGCATTTATAATTTATTAATACAAGGAGAGTTGGGGCAGGTTTGTTATTTCCCATGCATTGATGCAGATGTAATTTGTTCCTTCATTGAGTATTAATGCGCAACACTTCTACTGTTACAGAACATTTCCTGCTAAACATGCGGTCGTGTTTGAGCGAATGAGTGCAATATGAAGCCCAAGGATTATAGTGAGGCAAAGCAAGCATCATCATTTTAAAGAATCTGTCACTTCGTTCCAAATGTAATGTCTCTGTGAATAAAGTACATAGCCTTGGGTCATCTGTGGGAACGCTGATTTCCCCCGGCCGGAAATCAGATCACATATTGCCCAAAAGTCTGGCAACCACTGAAGTTATTTAAGCCCCGATGGCTGAGATTTCTCCTGTTCGGTCTTGTCTCCAGAATGAACTCTTTGTCAGGCGCTTCTTTCCTGTATTGCTTTACAAATTGAGATACACCTTGGCTGTGTACACCTGAGGGCAAACTGTGCTTACCTGCCAGGATGCACACACACACACACACACACACACACGTACAGCAGTAGTTGTGGTCTATAATCCACTGGAGCATAGGGAAACCACAAGACCGATAATTCCATAACCGTAAGGCGCACACACACACTTGCACACCCTGTAAGATTCTTCAATCTGATTGGCTGAGACACATTAATTATAAAATACGCACGTATGACCACACACAGCAACTGAATGTCATTCTAGTGACCCAGTTTAGCAACCACAATCTATAGAACAACCTTTGACCCTTATGTCACAATTATGTACACTTTAAACGAATGACTTGGTGGAAGAATTATTAACTGAGATTATTATTAATAATACATTATTTATGAACATTATACTTTATCATAGTACACAAAAGGCAATTATAACATCATTATTGAATTTTTTTTTTAATGTTTGAGAAATGCCTTTTTTGACGAATTCAGGAGAATCAACACGTCTCAAATTCTTGTTTAAATTGCATTTTACGAAAATCCAGATATGAGGTGTGTATATTGTTGCCGTTAAAGGGTTGTTTGTGGTCGTGTGTGTGTGTGTGTGTGTGCTGAGTGTGTATTACAGTGGCTCAGGCTGTGGGGTTCAAGCACTGCAGTGTGTTTTATAATCCACTCTTTTCTTTCAGTGTCCAGAGGAAAAGAAGGGCGTGGAGGAGAACAGCGATGCCAGCAAGTCCGAGATCAGCCTGGTGTATGAAATCGCTCTCAAGCGGAACCTTCCCGTCAGCTTTGAGGTAACACGCAAACACACTGCTCGGAAAGTGCTTCCACCTGCAAGCAGGGTTCCCACTTGTCTCACTGCGACTCCTGGTATAACATAGAATTGTCTGTCCCAGATGAGGAAGGTCAGATTATTTCATCATTTTTTAGGCCAAGTCATGGATATATCAGGGAATTTGGTTTCGTAGTGCAAGTGTCACAATATATCAGCATTGACGATAACTGTGAAATGTAAAAAATAAAAAAATATGGATATTGTTTTACTAATACACGTATAATAATACCGTAAATAATCCTTCTCCAGCGGCTATCTGGTTCACACTCCAACAGTAGGTTGCAGTATTATCCTTAAATGCTGGCACCTCCCTCACCCCCCACCCCCCCATAGAAGCTTGGGTGCCTCCATCATCCTTCTGATTCGGCTGCAGTACAGAGAACCCGGGCACTACTGAGGTACCCTTGCTCCTCGGGTGCTGTTGGTAGCTGCCTGCTGCTCCACGTGTGCACGTGTGATGGGTTAAATGCAGAAGTCACATTTCGTTGTGGTGCTTGAGTGTGTTCACAATGACAAAGAGTCACTTTCTCTTCACTACTCTGAAAACATTGCTTTTAAAGTCCACAAGGTGGCGCAAGACCTTGTTCTTTTCTTTTTTACAAGAGGAAGTCAGAGTAGGAGAGACGGCTGCAGAGACTCCTATATGTAAGGCTTTTAAGTTGAAGAATCACAATAATTTCCCATTGTGGCCTGAATATCATGATAGTATCGTGTAGTTCTCTCAGTGAAAGCTCATAGCCAGGGTGAAGACTGTACTTGATCTTGCCTCTTTTTAACTTTCACATCATCGCAGTCCTAAGAAAACCATGTGTCTTTATTTATTTTTTAATTTTCCCAAAATTATTTTAATGCAGTAGCTGCCCTTCACATTGGTTGATTCTTTCATGTTTAACGGACCAATAGAAATGCTCCAGAGTTACTTACAGTAAAATATTATTAGAAGTAAAGAATGGTTTTGTCTTCTCCTATCAGGTCACTATTTTGGAGACACTTTGTGTTTTTTGGACAGTGATGGTATGCAAACACGCCCTCTCACAACGAAACGATGGTCTAATCCAGATGTGTTGAGTTAAATCCTGTAAAAAAGCTTCTGTGGTGGGCTTGAACGCTCCTGGGCCTAAAACTACACCCATTCATGGCGAAGGGGTACATGCATGGCGTTGTGAGGAAGAATAGTCCCTAGAAGTGATTTAGTTCAGATTCGCTATTTTACCCTTAACTCTTTTAGACACATGTGGAGCTTCACTGGCGGGTTTGGAGAGGACATCAAATGGCTTTATTTACTTTGGAGACATGACATCTGGTTCCATTCACCACCACTGTAAAGAAATCCCAGTCTGAACCAGATGACACCAAACCCGCTGTGAATCACTGACTTCTTGGGGAATTTGGAACATTTTTCGGCATTTACCGTCACCAGCTAAATGATCTGAATGAAGGTGACCCTCCTGATGTCTTTCGCCGCCATTTAATCAGCGCTTTACTTATTTATGTCGCATAAACACGTCATTTTAATCAGTGTATTGCAGATCAGTGCTCAGTCGAGCGGAATGAAGTGCTTTTGAAATTATGCTGAGCGCCATCAGCGTGAATTTAATCCAGTAATGGCTCCACATGTTTTAGCACTGAGAAAGTGTTTGGAGGCCACACATGTTTTTGCTCCACACACACACACACAGTGTTTGGGGAAACAAACGGATGTCTGCGGTCTCTGTAGCATCTCCATTATGTAAAGTGTTTTTCCACGCCTGTCTCCAGCCCCACTTCCTGCACTGCTGTGGTGAACGCAGCCTTCTCTAGAACATAGTTATGTTCCTCAAGACCCTTCATGTGCTTGCGTGCAGTTTGCTACATCTAGGGACCAAATCCAGCATTATTATTGGTGCATGATGATGATGAGATGATTAACAGGAGGAAGAGGAGGATGAAGGCTCCTTGTAGACCATAATTTAGTTCTGAGAGCCTGGAGTGATTTACTTCTGGCTCATTCATGTCTGATCTTTTCAGGAATTTTGCCCCAAGAATGTGCGGTGTGTGTGTGTGTGGATATAT
>JBBPDA010109586.1:0-10201 GCA_037974385.1 Arnoldichthys spilopterus
GTTTGAAGATTAGGGTCTCACACAGTAAATGCTTTGATGTGTGTGTGTGTGTTTGTGTGTGTGTGTGTGTGTGTGTGCGCGCATGTGTACGAGATTTCCTATATGTGATGCTGTCTTCTGTGGCATGAGGGGCTTTAGACAGAGTGGGGGAGATACTACTGCTTTGCATGGCAATGTGACCCCCCCATACACAAACACACTCTCACACAGTAATCAGCCCACTTTAAAGCCTCATTCTCTACAGAGCAGAGTGATAGAGAGAGAGGCGAGGAGAGAGGAGAAGAGAAGAGAAGAGAAGAGAAGAGAAGAGAAGAGAAGAGAAGAGAAGAGAAAAGAAGAGATGGATGAGAGGGAGTGATTAAGGGAGAAAGAGAAAGAAAGAGAGAGAGATGTAGAGTAGAACACAAACAGATAGAAATTGAAAGAGAGACACAAAAAGACAGAGAGACAGAACAGAACACAGAGCAGAAAAAGAGAAAGAAAGAGGACGTGAATGAGGAAGAGTAAGAGCAAGGGATTAGAACAGACAGGACAAGCAATGAAAGAGATGTAGAAAGAGAAAAAAGAGGGAGAGAGAAGAATGCGAAGAAGAAGAGATAGAGTGGACAGAAAGACAGTAGGACAAAGAGAGAGTGAGAGAGAGGGAGATGAAGAGAGGGCTTGAGAGAGAATGAATGCCACTTCCCTCTCCTGTCATTGTCCTGCCCTCCTAATTACTCTCAGAGTGATTAACTGTGTTAATTAATGTCCTTACACAAAAGTCTGAATTTACTTAATTTAATCTTATTTACATGAAAATGATACACACCTCAGAAAGAAATACATTTAGTGCATTACTCCACTGAATTTTTGCACTACTTTTTTTATTAATTACAAAATGGCACTTCATACTTCTGTGAAAGATGGTAGCAATCATATACACACACACCACTCAGCAGCAGGAGGACAAACTGGGTGTGTGTGGGAGGGAGGTCAGTGTGAAAAGACCTACAGATCATACTTGAGATTAAAATTAATGTGAGCATTAAGAGCCAGCTGGAGAACACACACACACACACACACACACACATTGTAAAATATATGGGGAATTCTCCAAGTTTAACTTTTCTGACTTAGGTCAGTGATCAGTAGGATTTGCATATTGAAGTGTACTTATGTACTTATTACGTTTATGTCTGTGACTTATACTGGAGCCTTTTCTATCTATCTGTGGTGTGTTATAAATTACATTACCCTGTTAGTGTGGAAGAGCACTGCTGGAAAGTAGATGCCTTCTTATTCACTAGAGCGTCCAGTGCATAAAGCAGAAGTGTTATTTTCTGTTTTGAAGATATATAAGAAGTTATAATGTGAATACCTCACCTTTAGCCAACTCAGTGGTTGGGTTGTTACACAATGATATTAGTGGTTTGGGATGTTGTGCGTTTAACTCATTACACACGACATTACAACACTGTTTCTTAGAAACAAATAAAGGAATGGAGAGAGTGGCTCATTCCCTATTCCCTTCAGATAAACAGATGAGGAATGCAAGCTGGGCTTTATTGACAGACTCGACACAGCCCACCAGGCAGAAAGCCCCCTTAGGGCTATTATGTGGCTGATGCAGCGTTGACATACACACTCATCAGCGCACACACACGCGCACGCACGCGCACGCCCGAAAACACTCGTGGTAACTCACCGGTAAAGTTCCAGGGCGCGAGTCCTTCCGCTCCGCTGCCGTTAGTTACATTCATTAGTTGCATTGTTTTCTTCTGAGGGCAAAAGAAAGGAAGGAGGAAAGAAAGATGGAGAGAGAAAGGAAAGACAGAACTGAATCCCAGCGTTTTAATCGGCGCTCTTTCCTCCGCCGCTCCTCGGTGTCCACGTGACGCGCGTGGCGCGCGCGAGCAGCCTTAGCAGCGCGGTGGTGGCCATTCCGGCGCGAGCGCGAGCCTGCAGCGCCGCGGATCCGCCGAGTGCTCCAGATGTGAGGCGCATCTGCGCGACCCGCGGCTTTCCAGCGGCAGGAGTGGCCATGACGTCACCCGGCTCCCGCCAATAGCGCTTCGAGAAGTTCGCGAGTCCGCGTGCACGCCACAGTTTGCGACACCTACATGACGGAACCGGCTTGGTGCGCTTTTATTCCCCCAATAAGAAGCGCTGCTAGCCCAGAGCTCGCAAAGAGCCGCCTATACGAATAAAGAGATATTTAATATATACAGCCTATATACATATTTGCACAGCATCTATGACTTATGACATCAAGACTCTTTTCAGTCCTGGCTCCCCAGTGGTGGAATGAACTTCCCTTGTTATTATAATTACTGAGTTCCTTGCTTTGTTTATTGCTTACTTATATTATTTGTCTTTTGGGTTTACAGATTCGGCAGAGTTTGTTATGGTGTGTAACTTAGCTAGTAATATATTAGCAGAATGACAGCTGTTGATGGGTTTAGCCCTACAGATAGAAGAACAGACATGGACTACACAGCACTGTTGTCCGTCGCTCTAAATAAGAGCGTCTGCTAAATGCTGTAAATGTAAATGACAAATGACAGTTGGGGTTTTCTGCTTTTCGATGCTTTAAATGCACTTTAGTGGACAGTCCCAGAGAATCACAGCACAGCAGACTTACATTGTGCTTCCATTTAAAATGCAATCTGTTCAACTCATCGCCTCAGGCCCAATACCTCCAAGATCTGAAGTTACAACATTCTCCCCTGGACCGAGTTTCAGCGGCTCTGGGGGTGGGTGCGCAGGTTTCAGCACCACCTGAGTGGACAGCGCTCAACAGCTCAGCACATCCTCAAACCAAACATAAACCACATCAGCCTCAAGTGTCAGTAAGATTCTAGTACAAATACACAACTGCAGATATGCTGCACAGTGACAGCCGTGACACAGCAGACCAATGAGAGAGGAGAGCACTTTAAACACACAGGCGAGCTGAAAGCCAGAAAAAACCTCGCCCAAACAAAGACAGAGCTGAGCGACAGTGGCGTTCGGTTTTAGCATAAGAAAGAAAGAAAGAAAGGAAAAAAGTGAAAGCAAGAAACAAATAATAAATTAATTAAAAAAGAAGAAAGAAAAACGGAGAGAAAGAAAATTTAAGTCTGTAGAGTGAAATATATAAATAAAGAAGGATTCTAAAGGTGGGTGTGATGATGATGCTGATGTTGAAGCTAATCCTGAAGCTGAAGATAAAGATGATGAAGAGCTCACCACACTGAGCTGGGTGTGCACACACCCAGCAGCTGGTCTCACAGGAGCCACACACCAAACAGACAGGCCTCAGCAATGTGTGCAATTGTATGTGTGGGCATGTTGCATCAGTTCTTGTGTTCTGCTGGACTGATTATCAGCAGCTGTATGTGTTACTGCACTGTAAAAAGATTCAGCTAAAATAATACTGCTATTATTTAAGATTTGTGAAGAAGTTTATTTTTGTCAAATCTCTCTGCCATAACAGTGCTCTGAGGATAAGATGCCAAATCCTTACCAAGTATACATTTACACAGGGTCCAAAAAAGTGCTAATTTTTTTTCTCTGTGTGTTTTTATAAGGCCCATAAGGAAAGAGCTCCTGAGAGTTGAATGTGCTAAGATCAGTATAATTTTTGGTAAACTGAACTGGGGTGTCTGGGTCTGACATCTTATATAGCAACAAATATTGCAGAACACTGGTGACACAGTTGTATGCAGTTTAACACTTGTCAAACCAGATTTTCCAGATAAAAAAAAATTGTCACTAAGCTAATGTAAATTTGATTAGTTGCTATGAAAAAAATGTATTGTGCATGGATAAGTTTTGTTGGATAGACCACTGACACAGACACACAAAAAACACATGCCACCAATAACTTTACTTGATTCTGATAGAAACAGCCTGGGATGTTATTAAGCCGCATGATGTAACAGAGAAAGAGGGAGTGCAGTGACATACATACTGTGTTTAAGTCTTCATTGCTGTAACAATGTGGCCTTTCATCGTCATCACTGCGAGAAAGCTGACAAGAACTGCATATTTCCATGAGCAGCCTCAAGACATCACATCTGTGTGTCAAAGCAAGCCAGCTCTGCACAGACTAGGCCCAAATTAAAGAGAAATTTTATCACAAAACAAGACTTGATGTATTTTTCAGATCAATGTTTCTGACATGATTCCTCATACCAGTGCTATTTTGGGCTTATGCACTGAGAAACTACAACCTTATGATGTCACTTGGTGTTACAGTGAAAGACTGTGACTTAGAGAAAATGAATGGTTGCCTGGGGACTTTGGAAAATGAGATGATTTTGTATTTCACAATGCTATTGTGCTTTACTGATAAATAACCCTATGCGTAAGCATATAGCAGTGATTATAGTGGTCTTCACCCAAATATTATTTGCAATATTCTTTTCTGCTGTGGCATGGAGATTATTTGTACTGTCAATCACACAGAAAATAATTCCATCACATATCTTGGTATCTTGCCTTAATATTTCATGTTTAACAGATTTGAGCTGTATTTCTGGATTTCATAAATATAAAAAATACTATATAATACAGATTCGTATTTACATATATATGTATTTAAATGTTTTAAGCTGTGTTGACTCCAAACATCCTGTCTTAACTCCAAGCTTTTTATTTTTCTTTTTCATTTCTTTTTTTTAAAATTGTATTTATATTTTAAAACATTTTAAGTAATTTACAAATACACCTCTTTAAATTTGACCCATGTTTTACCTTTGATGGTACATTTACATAGTTTGTACCTTCATGAGTTGTTTTAGTTAAGAGTTACAAATGTAATCCATTACATTTAAAAACTACTTCTGTTTTTACTTCCTGAAAATGTATAATATTCCTTTCAGTTACTCTTTTAACCCATACTTATCTGGCTACCAGTCAGCATATTTAGCGCATCGAATCCAGCATGTTTAGTTATTCTTCCTCATCTTTATTAATAACTTTATTGTGATAAATGTACTTCAGTTAGCTTGCAGAAGATTGCAACTTTAGAGGTGCGCATCCAGACTCTAGAAATGCCTAGTGAAAGCAAAAACAGCACAGTATCTGTAGGGGAAGTCTGGAGGTCTTAGTCAAAGTTAGCAACCCCCGGCGTTAGAGCCCTCACAGCAGGGCAATTGGGTGACGGCTTGGCGGCATAAAAATCGCAGAGCCTCTACAGCTCGCCCACTGGAGCACCTCTCCTCTCCAATTCATGTGTCCAACAGGTTTGCTCTCCTCAGTAAAGCACCCGCTGAGAAATCAAAAGAGCTCTGGTTATAGGAGACTCTATCTTGAGGCAGAAAATTAGCTAGGCCTTTAGGGGCACCAGCAGCTTTAGTCAGGTGTATACCGAGAGCCAGGGTGCCAGACATAGCAGGTAATCTCAGGGTCCTCAGGGTCTCAGATTCAGTAGGGGTTAAACAGAACCTTATTGAACCCACTCACAATGGTGGACACACACTAGATTTAATACGAACTCTCGGTTTAAATATAAAAATCATAGTTGTAGTCCCACAGTTTGAGGCCATCTCAGATAATTATCTTATTTCATTTAAACTGCATCCTAATAAAGACACACACACTTTGTCACACTATCACATCAAGTGCACATTCACATCATCTACAGCTCAGAATTTTATCAGTAATCTCCCAGAGCTTTCAAAATTGATTGGATCACCATCAGACCCCTCAGAACTTGATCAGGTAACTGAATACTTAGAGTCAACATACTGCTGCACTTTAGACAATGAAGCTCCTCTTAAAAGAAAATTAATCAGAGAAAAAAAAACTTTCACAATGGTATAACAATCACACACATGCATTGAAACAAACCACATGAAAATTAGAACGTAAATGGCATTAAACCAATTTAGTAGTATTCAAACTAGCATGGAAGGAGAGTCTCCTGAGTTTCAAAAAAACCCTTTATGTGGCTAGAACAACTTATCTCTCCACACTTATAGAAATGGAGTAAACTTCCATTGCTACACTGATGACACACAGTTATCCCGATCTTGCACCACAGTATCTGAGTAAACTCTTGGTCTCTTATGATCCACCACACCTATTTAGATTAAAGATTCAGGTCTTTTACTGGTACCTCACGTTGCAAAGGTCACAGCAGGGGCCAGAGCTTTCTCTTATACAGTCCCACAGTTCTGCATAGAATATTCTGGTAAACTTGAATGTTTGAATGCTGTTACCCCCCACTCTGACGTGTTCATTCAGGTTTGTGACAGTCGAGTGGTTGTGCTGCCTTATGCCCCAGGATACTCTCATGTCTGTGCTTCTCTCTAGGTCTCCCCTTTAAATGTGCAGTCATAGAGAGTTATTGCTATCTGGTGTCAACCATAGGAGGATGGGTTTCCCCCTCTGAGCCTTGGTTCCTTCTGAGGTTTCTTCCTACAGCTAAGGAGTAATTCTATGCCTCTGTCACCTTTGGCATGCTTTTTGGGGGCTTGGACCTGGTTTCTGTAAAACTGTTTTGTGACAATGTCAGTTGTAAAAAGTGCTATAGAATTAACCTTGACTTGACTTAATCTGTACCACCTGGCAAGGGTTCTTTATTAAGAAAGAAATAGCCCATCTTACTTAATGCCATTTAAAATGCATACCACCAGAAAGCAACCAGAAGAAACAGTCCAAAAACAACTGTCTTGAAATGAAATCTTGATTAATAAAATGTAAATTTTACAGAGTTTCTGAATTAATAAGGCTCTTGACATAGCTTGCAGTGGAACTGGTCTTATTGTGTGTTGTTTCTTTTTAACTAATGACCATAATTTCTTCAAATTTGGGTTTAACAGAGAAAGACCCTCCTGGGTAAACACTGTTGGTTCTTCTGCTTCTGTATTTTAGGCTTTGATCTGTTTGTCGACTGCTGGCCACAGTGTTGGCTAGTGGACATATATATACATTGACTGCTCACACACCCCTACTTTGTGAAAGAAATATTTCATTATTGTTACACCAAACACTGATGATAACTATGCATTTCCTGTATAGGACTGGCTTGTATGAGGTTGTTTGAAACTGCTTAAGCCATGACTGACAGTGAGAGCATGGCACTTCTAAATTCTCTCGTTTCCAGGCGAGCACCCAATCTGTTTCCATTAGCTTAACAGGTACAGGGTGCAATTACAGCACATAAAAACATGAGGCAGTAAGTGGCCTCACTAATTTGGTACATTATTAAGATAATGTGTGTTTCGTGGCATTAGCAATCCACAGGGGGACTGGATTCAACATAATCACAGCAAACAGCATTAACTCATAGGACATTAAGAGCAGAGTAGTGACAAAACATGAAATAAACACTGAGTCCTGTAATTTAGCACCTCAGTTAATCTACAGAGAAAGAGAGTGTGTATTCAGAGCTTTGGAGGGAACAAATGTCCCTGGATTAAGAGAATAATAAATAAAATTATAAAATACTATACATTGCACAATTACTGTTGAATACACCACATATTTAAAGAAAATACCTTCACTGGTCACTTTATGAGAAATATCTTCAATGTTGTCCTGCCTTGCTGGTATACAAGACTGTAGATAATCTACTGATGCAAATTTTTTGTTAGCCTTCCACTACCTTCATTAATATCATCATTTTCTGAATACACAGCTGCTCTAAATCAGATGTTTTGCGTGTAAAGCAATTTGCATGTCTGACTGAAACTCTATACATTACCAGTGTATAGAATGTATATTTATTTAACAGCTGTACCACTGCACTGTAAATCACATTCACGTTATCTTATCTGCCACACACATTTTTAAAATATAATATCAGCACATGGCTTCACACACACACACAAACTATATATATATATATATACACAGCTCTATTTCAGGATCAGTGAGACGCTGGGAGGAGCGAAGCCAACTTGTCCATCAGGCAGTATTGAGAGTTCTTGTGTCGACCCTGTGAGCACCTTGACCTTGTCTTGTCTTTGACCTTCATCTAGATTCCTGCATTGCACCGATTGCCCGTGTTGACCCTGGACTGTCTCGATTGCACTCTAGAACTTCCCAACGCCTGCATGGGCTCCTCTTCCAATGTTCCATGTACCTCGCGAACCAAGCGGTGGAAACCGATTACCAAAGGATCTCCATTATCATCTCGCTGCTCACAGGAACATGGGGAGAGACTGCTCAAGCTTGTGCAAGGAAAGAGAAAGGCATTCAACTATGCAGTCGAATTTCGTACCATTGCCGCGATGAGCGGCTGAAATTCCACCTCGCTGTGTGCTGCATTCTGTGAAGGGCTCTCAGAGGAAGAGCGAGCATAGCTGGCCTGCAGAGATGAAAATCTGGATCTGGACTCCCTGATCAGGCTGTCTAACCATCTCAATAACCTAATCAGGGAGCGCAAGCTTCACAATGCAGGAGCCAGTGCAGGTGGGAACTACTAGACTGCAGGTGAAAGAAAAGGAATGAAGAACCAAACTGGGACTCTGCTGGTACTGCGGAGAAGCAGGACACTGTGCAACAGATTGCAACCAAAAGGTTCGGGGGTCTGCTGAAAAGAAGAGAGAGATTTCATTGCATCGACCTCATGGTCATGCAGATTCACACTTTACAACATCCACAAGATCAGACCATACCCACCAGAATATGCCACGCAACTGCTAGTCCAGGCACTGGTTATGTCTTGCCTTGACTATTGCAACTCACTGCTGGCCGGTCTACCTGCAACCTCAATCATGCCACTCCAGAGGATTCAGAATGCGGCAGCACCGCTGATCTTCAATCAGCCGAGATGCGCTCATGTAACACCACTTCTTCGCTCCCTGCACTGGCTCCCCATCTCCGCTCAAATCAAGTTCAAGTCCTTGGTGCTCACCTACAAGATCATTAATGGATCATCCCCTGGATACATGACATCACTCATCCAGACATACAAACCCACCAGGTCACTCAGATCAGCGAGTGAACTCCGACTGGAGATTTTATCCCCTCGTGGAATCAAGCACCACTCCAGACTCTTCACCTTCATTGTTCCTCAATGGTGGAATGAGCTGCCCAGAGAGTCTCACTCAACATTCAAGAAGCGACTTAAGACTCAACTGTTCTGCATCCACCTCAGCACATAAACCTAGTGGTCACACATGAACTACTGCTTCCTGATAACTGACTTGATTTCATCCAGAAAATAATGAAACAGTTAGTTTTTATTGTAGCTTTTACCTTACCACTTGTCAATTGTTATACTGTAGTAGTTGCGTAAGCACCTGGCACACGTATCTATTGTTGTAGTAGCTCTCTGTAGTATAAGAACTTGGCATATGTATTTATTGCTCTCTGTGGTAGTTTAAGATCTTGGCGTATGTATTTATTGCAGTAATTGCTCTCTGTAGTAGTATAAGCACTTGGCGTATGTATGTATTACAGTAATTGCGTCTGTTATTTATTTTACAACTACGAGCAATGCGTTGGTCTTCCTTGTAGCATCACCTTCACCTTCTATGCAATTTGAATGCTTGATTGTTTCCTCTGTCCTGGAAGTCGCTTTGGATAAAAGCATCAGCCAAATGAATAAATGTAAATGTAAATGTAGGTGAGAAAGGAGAGTAAACCTTTAGTTAAGCCCCTTGTTGTACCTAACTCACCCCTCCTCTGCTTTTTTAGCCCTTATAGATTCTGGAGCAGCGGCTAACTTCATCGAGGAACAGCTAGCGAGAAAAATAGGGTTGAGGTTTTCTTATCTGGGACGACCAGTGTCTGTGTTGGTGCTGGATGGGTGGCCTCTCAGCCGGGGTAAGGTGTGTAAAATGACTAACCCAGTTTTGGTCACTATTGGGGCAGTGCACAGAGAAATGTTGCAGTTTTATGTCATTTCGGCCACAGTGCACAGGATTATCCTTGGGTTGCCATGGTTAAGAAAACACAACCTGAGCATATCTTGGCACGCATTTACATTTACATTTATTCATTTGGCTGATGCTTTTATCCAAAGCGACTTCCAGGACAGAAGAAACAATCAAACAAACTTTGCATAGAGCAACACTGAGAGGGGTGCTACACGGAAGACCAACGCATTGCTCGTAGTTATAAAATAAAAAACATACATAATTACTGTAGTGCATACATACGCCAAGTGCTTATACAACTACAGAGAGCAACTACTGCAATGAATAAATACGCCAAGATCTTAAACTACCACCGAGAGGAACTTCGATACATACTTATGCCAAGTTCTTATACTACTACAGAGAGC
>JBBPDA010109587.1:0-10200 GCA_037974385.1 Arnoldichthys spilopterus
GTCTGTCTGCCCCCCCCCTTCAACCACCACGCTCCCTGTGCAGGTGCTGTATCAGCAGAGGAGAGTCTCACCCTTGGCCAGGTCTGGGCTGAAGTTGGGTGCAGTGTGGATGGACGAACAGTTCCAGCGCATGTCCCTGAAGGAGCTCTGGCAGGCTGCCTTGGTCAGTTCAGCCGCCTGTACCACGCTGCCCATCAGTTCCAGGTTCCTCCGGCAGAGCTGTTGCTGATCTGGGGCCAGCGTATGGAGCAGCTTGCAGTGCTGAGTGTGATTCCAGGCTGTGGGGACCCCACGCGACGCCAGACCACTGCAAAGGACAGGCAAACACCTTCAGTGACACGAGGACGAGCCACGGCCTAAACAACGCGACAACGATACAGTGTAGCATCACGTTTTCTGCCATTATACACGTACGACGGTGACCTCTGCATTTAACCCATCACACGTGGAGCAGTGGAGCGGGACGGTACCTTACTTGGAGGCCTAGTGGTTTGGGACTTGAACCTACAACCCTTGGGTCATATGGGCAAGTCCCAAACAACTAGGCCTCCGAGTCTGGGACTTAAACCTACAACCCTTGGGACTTGAACCTACAACCCTTGGGTCACACGGGCAAGTCCCAAACCACTAGGCCTCCGAGTCTGGGACTTGAACCTACAACCCTTGGGTCACACGGGCAAGTCCCAAACCACTAGGCCTCCGAGTCTGGGACTTGAACCTACAACCCTTGGGTCACACGGGCAAGTCCCAAACCACTAGGCCTCCGCAATTTTACACCAGTTTCTTTTGGACACTCTGAAGTCCACAAGGTGGCGCCAGACCTGGTTCTTCCCCTGTGTAGATGGTGCAGGAAGTCACACTGTCCAGCGGAACCATCTCAGTAACATAGTATCTAGAACACACATCCTGATAGTATCACGTCGACACCATCGGCATGATGGGTAACACAGCTGACCGTGTGTCTCACGGCTGTTTTTACACTCTACTGTGGAACTGGTCAGCAACGTCCACTAAAGACAACGTCGGCTACACTCAGCCCAGCTCACCCAGGCCTGCGACCCGCCGTGACCAGTGGATGACCCCCATGGAGTGACCCTCCTGCAGACACAGCTGACGGACGCAGCCCCATTTAGCGCACACACCACACACACACACACACACACACACACACACACACACACACACACACACACCACACACACACTCACACCACACACTGAAAAAGCAGGGAAAACACTGAATCCTGCAGGACAGGAGTGTGTTCATGCACCAAAAATTACAACACACACACACACACACATACACACACACACACACACACACCCCAAAACAGTCAAATCCACAGCAGGACCCGGCCTCACACTAAACGACCATGACCCACACACACACTGGACACGGCTCTGGCCCTGGGCAGCAGCAGCAGCAGCAGCAGCAGTAAAGAGACTCGGTCTTACAGCCAGTGGATTCCGTCCCCGCGCCGCGGCAGCAGCTGTAGTAGCAGGAGCAGTGTCAGCAGGGGGCGCTGCTGCCGTAGATCCACGCGCGTACACATCCCTCCGCTTCTCTCTGAGCTCTTGGCGCTCCGCCAGGCCGACCGCGCGCTTATATACGGCCCCGACCTGCGAGGCCACGCCCCCTCCACCCTCGGCAGCGCTGCGTGTGACCGGCAGGGGGCGCAGTGGAAGAGGAGCTTTAGAACAGGACTGTACTGGTCCTATACTGGGGAAATGTACCTGCTACAGCAGCTGAGAGAGATACATATACATCCTTATACACACACATATACATAACACATATATATATATATATATATATACACACTCTTACTGTATATAATTGGGCAATGTCTTTGTTTTTCGTATGATACGGACAATTACATTCTAATTATGCAGTATATATGCACCCCTGATCTAATCACATACAGAGAACTAACTTCTGCACATTGTAAAGGACAATTACATTATATTTGCTGACATTAATACAAACTGTGCAAAAGTTACGTTAGGATGACTTAATATTTTTTAAATAAACTAAATATGTAATTTCACCACTATTTTCAGTGGTAAATGCTTGCATACAGCTGTATAGAGCAATATGAGCTGTCTGTTTATCTATACACAGATCTACAATAACATTAAAACCACAGGCCTATTCTAGGGGTACCATATAGGTGCTGCTCATGCTGACTGTGATCTACTGTTTGTTTTGGCACCTTTCATTTGTAGCCAGTATTTACTTTTTGTGCTACTTGTTGTGTTTCTTTTTTCCTGTTACCAGTTCACTGGTTCTTTCCTTGGACCACTTTAGGTACAAATCACTGCACCCACTAAACAACTGAACACCCTAAAAGACCTCTTGAAATGCTATGACCAGTGATATGGCCATCGCAATTGTGTGCTTGTCAAAGTCACTCAGATCCCTACACTGCTATGATCCTTCACCTGCTTCCAACACATAGAGTTCAAAAACTGACTTCTCACTTGCTGCCTAATATATCCCACACTTTGACAGGTACCATATAATGGGATAATCAATGTTATTGATTTCATTTCATGCGGTGCCCTATTGATGTGTGAACATTTGCACAAAGTGTCATTACATTACATAACCCTGTCCAATCTTCTGAGTTCTTTTAATTCAATTTTTTAATATTATGACTGAATAGGCTAGCCTTCACTCCCCACATGCTGTGGTTTTTGAACTGTTGGCCCAAACTGTGGCACTTTGACTGCCTCAGAAATCAGAGATCTAATTTTATGGAGGACTAGTCTGAGAGACAGCTTGTATCTGAGGGTAATTAAATTTAAGTCATACAATGCTGTGTATGATTTACAGCACTGCCAGCACACAATCATAAGAGTAATTTTGAGCATTTGGAGTTGAGTACGCAGATGTTGCTTGCAGAGTGTGAGATAAAAAATATCAGTGTTGATGTAATATAATGTCTCCTCACAACAGCATTTATACGTTTTTTTTATTGTACTTAAAAAGGTGGATTGCTGGGTAATGAGTAATTACATTGTTTATAATGATATCCTTATGCAGCTCTATGGCCTGTTGAAAAATATTTTGGCTAGTAAATTGTTTCAGTTTACTAGCCATTAGCAAATAGACTAAATAGTTCATTTTGGAACCTGTTTTCATCTATTTAGAAGAGAGAAACACATGGAAATCTTTTTTCTATTAGACTGTTTTAAAGTAAGAAAAGGGCTAACAGATTTTGATTTTTGCATGATCTAGGTCTCCTAAGTAGTAAGTAGGCAAATTATTTAATCTTCAAAGTAGACTAATGCAAACTATTTTATCAAATCATAAGTAATATCAGAATGTAAATAAATCTTATATATCATTAATGCTTTCTTCACAATCAGTAGCTGACACAAAAGTCCTAGGCTTAGTTGAGAACAGCAGGGTATGATTTCTGAAAGTATGATTTTCCTACATATCTAGTATGATGGAATACATCTTTAACATATGCCTGCTCATTGTCCTTCTGACCTCCTTCTGCCTGCTTCTGGTCATTTTGCGCATAAATGCAAAACTCACCATCACCTATACTATCCTACTCAATACTATGCCTGCATGACAGTAGCAGAAAATATATACTGCATTATCATATGAAAGTCCTAACTCTTACACATTTCAGCTTTCTCTCTATTAGCACTTAAAAAGATGTGAATAAAATGTTGCACATGCTGACTCTGCAAGTGAAATCTGAGTTAATTACAGCAATCACATTACATTTACAGTAATACATTATTCATCATTCTTGTAAATTTTAATATTGTTCAAGCACCTAACCAAGTTAACCTTTTGAATTCTTAAGTAAAAGTAGGTTGTGCCTATTATAAAAGCTATTATCAAAAGACAAAAAACAAACCACCAAAGCCACAAAAAAATACCAATAAAGTGATACAATATTTTCTATATACCTTCAGGCATCGCTTGATTTATTGTGTTTACAAAGTCATGCTGGCAGGAAAGCATGAGCTAAAATGAATGGTGCCAGTGCAGATTTCACACTGTCTGAGTTCACTGTGTCCTTAAATCCCAAGCCCACTGAACTCTAAACCAGAAAATTAGCCTGATAAAACATAACTGACCTTTATAGTGCCCAGAGAGGGCTTTTCAAGAGTAATAAAACAGTGATAACAGATATTGTTCTAGACCTGCAGTTTCCAGACATCTACAGCTTTGCCTCATTCTGCTCAGTCGAGTCTTTAACAGCTCACAAAAAGTGAAGGAGGGGTACAAAATGGACAAAATCTGGATTTGTGACGATTACAGTTTTGGAGTCAACAGGCTAAAAACTGCTTTGTGTAGGTCATGCATCATCTTAGGCTGCATCTCAAACTTATAATTATAGCAAAACAAAGCAATGTCATCCCTCATTGGTTCTGTGTTGGTACCAAAGTTCACTGACATTGAAAATGTCAAAGAGCATCAGGCCAGAATCCATGGAATTACTGTCAGGAACTGTAAAAAAAGACTGAATAATTGAGATCAAAACATTAAGAAGCTCTGTATTCTGTTCACTACACTGTTGCTTGTGGTGTCCCATTGCTCAGTTTTCCTCTGTTCACTTTTAGCTAATTTTATTACAGTTATCCATTTGTCATCTTTCAGGATCTTAAGGAACCTCACAAAAGTTGTTCTGGAGTCCCACAACAACTAAACACAATGTTCTAATATATTAACCTAATCTATCAAGTTTGCGCAGATATGCTCCCTCTTTCTTGTCTGTGTCCCTGGAATTTTATTTCATGATGTCAACTACCAGCGTTCTATTGATGTCAGTATGTATTTCTACAGCAACTAACCTTCCACTGTCTCACGCTCTCTCGAGCAAGCTCCACTTCTGAGCCCGTATGTCCCCACCCAGAAATTTCCCTCCCTCTGGGGGATCTTTCAGCGTCCTTCAAAAAGCTCTCCACCAGTGAAATCAGCATCTCCATCTTGTCCTCCTTTGAAATTTCCTGAGCCATTTTTAGCAGGCTCAGGATCCTGTACCCCTCGGCTATGTCCCCTCCTCGGCCTTTCCAGCTGCAGATCATCCCAATGACTATAATTCTTTGATGCATTCACTTATGTCATATCATAAATCACACAGAATTATATCATTCATGATTTGTGAATTTAGATTATGGTGTCTCCCGTCCCGAAATCAGACAATATCACAATCTGAATGTTTATATTAAAACGTGCATAACATCAAAACTGTGCTCAGAAGACCACACACAGAGAGACCAAACCAAGCTCAGAAAGAATATTCTGATTTGTGAATTTTTTCACAAGCCACTGTTTGTCTGTCAATGATCAATAAAACCCATGAAACAGAGAGGCAAAAAAAAGCTGTTTTTCTATTAAACACCTGTAAGGGAATGGCCAAGACCACCTCCGGTTGAGGGGGGATTGGCGCCACCCAGCATGATCTCCGTCCCCAGAGCTTTGACTAAGCCTAATAGTTCCAGGTGCGGCTAGTTAGCCCCATGATCACCTGGGAATATAGGCAAGTCCGGAGCTCGTGTAGGCACGGAGGATACTTGTTGCAAGCCATCGAGGGCAATGATTGTAGGAAGGGTAGTATCGAACTAAGCAGCACC
This sequence comes from Arnoldichthys spilopterus, assembly GCA_037974385.1. Taxonomy (NCBI): domain Eukaryota; kingdom Metazoa; phylum Chordata; class Actinopteri; order Characiformes; family Lepidarchidae; genus Arnoldichthys; species Arnoldichthys spilopterus. The sequence goes on from JBBPDA010109587.1 coordinate 5,604, forward strand.
AGGGAGGTGTTGCGTGGCAAAGAGTAGTTATTGAACGAGCAGCACCAGGTAGGTGTTGCGTGGCAGAGTAGAGTTATTGAACGAGCAGCGACATTGTCATTGCAGGCGTTTAGTGAAGCGCCGAACCCTAGGATACAGTATCGAACATTGCACGAACTGAGCGGAGCGCAGCTCCTGTGAAGGCAGTTATCACTGCGTTACTTTTGGGACTTTCTCCTAAAGAGCGCTTTTGTGTTTGCTGGCATCTTGTGAAAATAAAGACCCTTTGTTAATCACACTGGTTCCCTGCCTACCTCCATTTTGTGACAAAACCACTTTACAATGCAGACAATAACAGTAATGCTAAAAAAACACTAGTATAAGACTGCCCAATTTGTGAATAAGTTCACAAATTGATTTTAGCAAATTGAAAAGTGATAAGTATGAAATCACAGTTCTGATTTCTGAACTTGCATTAAATACGTATAGGTGTCATCTGTCTGGCAGGCAGGTGTTGCTAAAGAAGCTTTTTTATTTGAAGAATTATTTACAATAAATATACAGTCTTGTTTCTTGTAAAAGTTTCACAAATGTATTTTTGCATATTTTATAATTTTTAAACATCTCAACTGCAGTGGCAGGGTAAAGGCTACCTTGGAAAGTTGTGGGCATTAAAAGAACCCTACATTCATGTGACCAAGCTCCAAATTACATGTCTAAATTTGTGAAAACTTTCACAGTTCATCTTCACTCTGTCAGTCATAGATAAAGGTGTTGTCTTGGTCACAGAGTCTGTTTTAACAATACAGAACTATTTCTAGAAAACATTTAATCAATTAAAACACAAATTTCTTCGTTTTTTTACATAACGTGATTTGTGAAAGTTTTCAGAAATACAGGGTCACATATATGAACACTTGAAACAGCACCAGCCCCTAGTATACTGGCAGAATGGGGGCTACATGGACGTTTATGGACACATAAAAATATACCTATCGCATATCATTTGTCTGATTTGTGAAAACCTTTATCAATGACAGACAGAGTGAAGATGAACTGTGATAGTTTTTGTGAAAGTTTATCACATTTTTGGTAATATGAGGTTGTGTGATGACATTTTCTTGGGTGTAATGATAGCAATGATGACTGTCTTTGTAGCTCTTTTTCTTTTTTGCTATGTCAGGTGACACAATACTGAAGTTGTGACAGCTTGCCACATGAGGCAATTTGTAAAAAAAGTGAGAACTAACTTGAGTATTGTCAAATAACAATAACATGAGTAGATATATAATATATAATTGTAATGGATTTATAATATGTTTAATATATTAAAGAGGTGTTTTTTCACATTTTTCCAACATTTTTCAGCCCCTTCTGTCGTGATGTCCAGGTATTAACTAGGCAAATACCTTTCTCCACTCATTCCCAGTTCATTTCAGAATTGTTCCTCTCACAGCACTTAACCTGCACTTATCGTTCACTTGCTTAAAATAATAAAAATTTAAAATTAAGTTCACTTGCTTAAATTAAGTTTAACTAAATATCTGGGCTTGTTAACTATTTCAGGCTATATTGTAGGATTTTTTAAAAATCTGGTATTTTGTTTTGCTTTTGCTTCTACTGTTCACACATTTTGTGATGGTTACAATGAAAATGTACATTCTATTGTAAATGTACCTCCTTGGGCAGGTAACGAAGCCAGTGGGCTTAGTAAAATCCTTTTGATTTTGCACTTTTTATGAAATCCACAATCAATTACTACAATGACACTGTAATAATGCCCTCACATATATAAGTATAATACATTTTACTGGTTATTTTTCTATGAATCAATTATAATTTCACTGTAATGTATATTTTTTCTAGCCCCTAAGGAAAATGAATAACATTTTGCTCTTTATATTTTTTGTATTAATTTTTACTCAGTTGCCATGACACTGTATTGACACTCAACAGTTACAGTTATCATGATTTGAACTGGTATGCCACAGACATGCCAACTCTGAACAGTAACTGGGATCTACAGCACATGTTCAGGATGTATATCATAATCAGTTTAACTCTGTATCATTTTAAAATTAAAATATATATGACATTATTTTCAAAAGATTTCTGAAATGTCCATTACAAAGAATGCGCACATGAGGTCTGGCTCTACTGTTCTTTTTATAATTTTCAAATACAGCTGACAGTTGCAATAATAACACGACAAACTATATCAAAGGAATATTTTGACGGACACGATTGTGAGAAATATAGAAAAGGAACAAAATGCACTTACACGTCTTTGTTTTAGCGTCTTTTTATTGTTTATATGCAACGTGAACTGTCGCAGCACATAACACAACACAACCAGTGTTGTATAGTAAGGAAGTATTAATACTTCACTGTTCTACCTAAGTATGATTTGGGAGTATCTGTACTTTACTTCAGTTTTCTGTAATTCTGTTAGTACAGTAAATACAAGATACTTGAGTAGCTTTCTAGTCTGTGACTTCTACCAAAGTCGCTGTTTGGTCAGGTGCCAAGGATGGTGCCGGTAAGGATGGCTGCTGTCGCTCGGTGTCCTCCTCAACTTTGCGTTTTTTTTTTTTGCTTTTGGCATTATTTTCTTGTTTTATCACATCTGGCAATGCACTGATCACTTATGACAGGCAAACTCTTTTGGACATCTGACAAAACTCACAATCTGGAACTTTACCAACAAACTTTTCTTTGAATAAAGGGGTCTTATCTTACCTACCTTTGCAAAAACGCCGTCGAAGGAAAAGGGTGAAAAGAGCCGGAACTCTGGTCAGGCTGAGGAACAGACAACATCGTACCCCGCTTCCCAGCGTTCTTCTGGCAAATTTCCAATCTTGGAAAACAAGCTGGACGATCTAAGAGCCAGATTAACTTTCCATCAGGACATTAAAAGCTGCAATGTTTTTATCTTTGTTAAGTCATGGTTTGACCCCTCTGTCCCAGACTCGGCCACTGTACCTGAGGGCTTTTCCATTCACCGGCAGGACAGAACAAAGGAATCAGGAAAGCACAGGGGAGGTGACATGTGCACTATGGCCAACAGGCCTTGGTGTGAGGATGTACAGTTTATTTCCTCTGGGTACTCTCGTGATTTTAAACACCTTATGATCAAATGCAGACCTTTTTATCTGCCACGAGAGTTTACGGCAGTTTTCTGTACCACTGTCTATATTCCCCCCAACGCAGACACCACAAAGGCACTGGAAGAGCTGTACGATGTCATTAATGGACAGGAAACGCTACATCCGGAGGCTGCTTTCATAGTGGCTGGTGACTTCAACAAAGCCAACCTGAAGAAGGTTTTGCTGAAATATCACCAGCACGTAAACTTTCCAACATGCAGCCAGAACGTCCTCGCATGCACATGCCTACAAAGCCCTCCTCCGACCCGCCTTTGGCAAATCAGATCACTCCACAGTCCTGCTACTGTCTGCCTATAGGCAGAGGCTGAAACTCGAGCAGCCTGTGACGCGTTCAGTTCAGCGCTGGACCGACCAATCAGACATCACCTTGTGTCACTGCTTCTGTATTACAGACTGGGAAACTTTCCGCACTGGCGTGGACAATAACGTCAATGACTACGCTGAGTATGTAACGGGATACATAAACAAATGTATCGACGATGTAGTCCTGCGGGTCACTGTACGGGCTTATCCCAACCAGAAGCCTTGATTTAATTGTGAAGTGCGCGAGTTGCTCAGAGCGCGGACAGCTGCCTTTAAATCTGGTGATCCGTAAAGTACCGATATGCATTTAGAACAGTCGTATAAACAGCCATGGGATGATACAGGGAAAAGGTGGAATCCTGCTACAGCAGCTCTAACACCAGGCACATGTGTAGCAGACTGAGGTCCATCACAGACTACAGGGGAAAGAGCTGCAGCGTGGAGGAGGTGACTGCTTCTCTGCCCAAGGAGCTGAACTCCTTCTACGCTCGCTTTGAGAGCTACAGCCAGCCTGAACTTCTGACTGATCAGAACAACTGCCCTCTTCAGATTTCAAAGGCAGATGTGTGTAAATACTTCAAAAAAGTAAACACACACAAAGCTCCTGGACCAGACAATATCCCAGGACAAGCTCTCAAAGTCTGGCAGATGTCTTCACAGACATTTTCAACCTTTCCCTGCTCCTGTTTGTAGTCCCCACATGCTTTAAGAGGACCACCATCATCCCTGTACCAAAAAAAACAAGTGTGAGTTGTCTAAATGAGTATCACCCAGTAGCCCTCACCTTCATAGTCATGAAGTGCTTTGAGCGTATTGTCAAGAACCACATTACATCTGTTCTACCAGCTAAACTTGATCTACTCCAGCTCACCTACAGGCCAAACAGGTCCACAGACGATGCCTTAGCACTAGCCCTACACACTGCCCTCTCCCACCTAGACCAAAAAATAACATATGTGCGGATGTTGTTCATTGACTATAGCTCTGCCTTCAACTTTAACATCCCTTCCAGGCTGGTCACGAAGCTCTGGAATCTGAACATCAGTGCATCTCTTTGCAACTGGGTTCTGAACTTTCTGACTAGCAGACCACAAGTGGTGAGTATTGGCAACATCACCTCCTCCACACTGACACTCAACACCGGTGTT
>JBBPDA010109588.1:0-10200 GCA_037974385.1 Arnoldichthys spilopterus
GGTTTCTGTAAAGCTGCTTTGTGACAACGTCAGTTGTAAAAAGCGCTATACAAATAAACTTGACTTGACTTGACTGTAATGCTTCTGCTTTGTTGACCTCCAAATGGGCATCCCTTTGTATTTATCTGTTTCAGTCAAATGACACTTTTCTAGTGTTGCCACATTAATGAGCATCTTCTGCTGTGTTACAGTGGGAGATTGATGTAATAAGCAGTATGTTCTAAAAATACCAAATATAGTGTGTGTGTAGTTTCTAGTAATTACTGCTTATCAACATTTCTTTCCAATAGAAGCATCTTACGCTTCTCTACACTTGACATGTTTAGTGCTTATGGCCACTGGAATAATGATGTTCACAGATGCTCTAGTTTGCCCTCTATTGCCCTCTGGAGTAATGAGTGTTCTACCTGCCACCTTAACATTTGTACAGACAAAGAGTTTGTTCTGAAGGACCCTGCATGCAGAAAACTGGCCATGAAGTCTCATTCACATTTGGATACTTGAGTGTGTTTCTGGCCTAATGTACCTTAATGTTATGCCAGTAAAAGAACAAAAGCTAAGAAATGAAAGTTAATGCAATATTCACACACACACACACACACACACACACACACACACACATATATATATATATATACGTATATGCGTGTTTCCTACAAAATCAATCTCTTAGTTGCTCTGGTAAGGGGATGTAAGGAAAAAAAATGTTACTTTAATTTGCATACATTGGGAAGCCAGTGCCAATAACATGTATGAAACTAAAGCAGTGTAATCCCAGGCAACTGTGTTGATCACTGTGAGTATCATGAACAGTTTGTCCATTGAAGTCATTGACACACTGAAGTAATAAAACATTGTCAAATCAGGAATTTTACATAGCAAATTGGGAAGTTGTTCTTGTATAGCAAACCGAATACATTTTTATTCTCCTGGTCACAGACTGCATGATACACAATCATTCAGCAGTCTTAGTTCTTCGGCTAAAAACGTTGCAACTTCACCCAGTCACCCACTTCTACCAGCCACTCGACCTATCTACATGTTCTTGCTACAGAGCAGTGCTCTCTTGTCATATATAATAATGTTGAATTTTGAGCTGTTGCTGTTTATGGTTAGTGACTTAGCTAGTTTGTTAACTGCACTTTTCTTTAGGCCCCAATAATATTGTGCAACACAAATAAAAATAGCAAAAAAAATCTTTACAAATTTAAGGCAATATCAATAAGCATGTTTAAGAGCTGAAACACTACCATGGCTGTTTTTTTTTTGACCTACTGAAGACTTGTAGGTCAGACCAGCTTGAAGAGTTTTTGAGGATGCTAGCTTCACAGCTGAAGAGGATGAAGAGCAGTTTGAGGGAACCCGATTGGCCTGAAAATGTGACTAGCTGTGTGTTTAAGGTACAATATTTAGAAAATGATAAGCCTATTTCTTGGTTTAAAATAAAAACCAAAACCAAACAAAAACACGAGATGTCAATCATCGGGACAAAACATGAGACACCGATATTTCCAATAAGTTCTTTTCATAGAGAAATTCCACAGAATCTGTGGAAAAAAACTAAATGTTGCTTCCACACATCTTTGACATCCCATTCACAGGACATTCAGATGATGAAGCCATACAAAATTCGCTTTCTTGCACCATTTGTACTAATTTGGGGTAGTTTTGGAAGCAGGTGCAGGCGATAGATATTTTCAGGGGTTTTATTTAACAAAGGCAAGATTACTAACATAGACTATGAGTACTACAACTAACTAGACAACATAGCATGACAACATAACACAGTCAACTGACAAAGGCTAGGACAACCACACGAGACTATTAAGAGAACGTAAATCAGGAACACCTGAACAGAGAGGAATCAGGAAACACAGAACAGGTGACAATGGCGGAGACATGGGCGTAAACAAAAGCGGGGCATGAACAATATACAAAACAGAAGCACATGGGAAACCCAAAACAAGCAACCAACATGATGCGATGAGACAAGACGTTACACCATTGTTTTCTTGTCAAATGGCCTGAAGTGTCCCTTCCATTTTGAGTGTTTTTCAGATTTTAACTACATGTGGAGCTATCTGAGACTAGTGGGGTATCATTACTCTTTAAAGCTAATTGGATTAAAGTACACAGTCTATGGCTAAAACAGCTTTAAGAATTATAATTATGGACCCAGAATGCTTCCAATATACTTTCTAGCTTTGATTTGTGAATGTGTAAATATAATTAGCATTACACATTATACCCTGATACTATAAGATAGTGTATTATGTACTAATCTTAATCGTATGGGCTTGGTTTAGTACACAAAATATTAACAAACTACAGTTTCCTGCTAACAGGAAATTATAAAGCGTTCCTTTGCTAAGGTACATCATACCAGTCTGCGAAGCCTGTGAAGGCTAGATTAGAACTATGTTAGAAGAGACTTTTTGGCACAAATTAACAAAACATTTTACCGACTTTTAACCACACTGCTTTAAAATGGCAAATACGATTAGATGAATACCACCTCATTTACCCACCTCACATCAGTGCCGTCTATTTTGGAGCTTCTCCCCTTCTGTTTCCCACAGCATTGTGGGACAATATTGTCCATCAGCACCACACTTACAACTCCACCAGTGTTAAGTTGTGTATGGTGGATATTTGAGTGTACTATACACAACATTTACATATATAACTTTAACACTTATAACTACTAGTTAGATTTAAGTATTAAGAGAAACTTGCACTTTTTAGTTCAATTCAATTATATTTCTATAGTGACATTGTCACAAAGCCGATTTACAAAGTCCGGGTCTGAGCCCCTAAAGAGCAAGCCAAAGACAACGGAGGCAAGGAAAATCTCCCTAAGCTGGAGAAAGAAACCTTGGGAGGAACCAAAACTCACACTAGGGAACCCATCCTCCTCTGGTCAACACCAGATGACAATAAAATAGAGAAATTTAGGACTGCATGGTCTTTGAGATCCAAGGAACAAGCCTATTCTTTGCAAAGAATAGCAGAGAATTTTCTTTTCGCTCTTTTCTTTTATTTCATGTATTTTTGCATCCTGTTGTATTGTAAAAGTTGTCTGGGTGAGATGGTATGTGTGGGCAGGAGCAGAAAGGTCTCTTTTTTTCTCTGTAGACTGATAGCCCTTATACATTCGCAGCGTGTGGTGGATGTGTAATCACGCAGCTAAAATAGCCTTGAGCGTGGATGATGACGTGAGAAAGCAAAAATGTAAATGTGTCAAGTGGGTGGGGAGAGTTCAGTGGCAGAACAGCTGTTTACTAGTCATTGCCTCTTAAAGCCTTGTTGGGCATTTTTTCTTCAGCCAAAATTTCTCTTTTTTCAGTCATCCAATAATGGTAAACAGTTGGTGAAAATGAAAGTAATGGCAGCTTACACTCTCTTGTCAGTGCAGTAGGCTCCATGACTATGCTAATATGGCCAGCCAGTGGTTCATTACAATATAACACCGAGGTCGGCATGCCTTCTGTTTTGGCTTCCCTGTTTCCATTGACAGGCAATGCACTGGCTAGGAATACATTTGCAGCAAGCACTGAAAGTGAACACATGTGCTGAAGATGGAATTACTTAAATGACCTAATCACAGAGTAATCTGTTCACTCCCATGCATGCATGCAAATCACAGTAAAACTTGGGAATTATAAATAATATTTTAGATCAAAATGGCACAGGATAGAGTGCTACCCACTACCAAAGAGGTACTTAACATCACAAGTGGATGGTGACTAATACACACTAGGTTTTTACATGATGCATAAAAATAACTTTGATCTCATCAAAGTGTTCAAAAATTCATGCATCAGATCTTGGGGGATAAAACAGCCATCCACATCAGCAGTCATTAATCACAGTGTCCATAGGCCAACAGGCTCTGGTCAAACGGCCTTCATCACAGCCACCACCGCAGCCTGGGAATCGAAGTCTATGCCTTTCCTTCTTCCTCATCTGTTGCCTGCTTAAAAATAGTCCCTCAATTAATAGCCTCTTTTCCAGCTGTCTGCCACACTACGGGAGCAGCTCCCATCACTGAACGCACCACCCCCCGGTCACTCTGTTTTCACACCCAGTGTCTCCACTTAACACTAACCTAATTATTACACCATTAAATGGCCATATGGGAAAGGCAATGCATTTTTCAAAGGTCAAAACCTTAGTTGGTGACAAGGGATGGGCAGTTATGCAAAGGTTGGCATCTCATTTTATCAATACTAATAGTCTTTTTGTGCACATAAACGTCTGAAATTTCTATTTGAACTATTTACTGGTAAATGCAGAATATATTTGAAAGTCTTGGCTTTAGTTTTAATTGTACTAAAAGCCTTTATGTGCCTTTTCAATAGTTTAGTGTTGTTAAATTGTGCTCCTCGACAAACAGTTTTTGAAGAAATGAGTGTTAAATGAAAACAATGACATCACTCTATACATATATAGTGCTTGTTTATGGCCCCGTTCATTATATATATTCGCTGCAGATTTATTTGCTATATATCAAATACACATGCAATTTAATTACAACAAATGTACAAAATTAGCAGTTAGCAACAGTGACTTATGACACAGCCTACCAGCTATCCAGCTCATCTGGTGTATCAAGGTATTCTTTAAACTGTGAAGCTGTACAATGTCACTAGAAGATTAGTCGAGAATTCAATATTTTTGAATAAATACATTGTAAACAATGAGTCAAACAAAGAAATACTGCCTTTTTGGCCATTTTTGGTTAAAAAGAATGGCTTGATGAAAAATCTAATTTACACAGTTTTCAATAAGTAGTAGATCGATGTGTTTGGCATCCAGGTTTTGATTCTTTAGGGGTTGTGAGGCAAATGTTGCTAACAAATATATTCTTTTATAAAATTGTTTCTGTAAATACAAACCCCATATCTGTAAAAGTTGGAAGATATGGTTAAATGCAGAATTTGCAATTTGTTTACTCTTTTGAACCTTTATTTAACTGTGAAAGTACAAAGAAAGGTTTTTCATAATCTCACTGAACAACTTAAATATATTCTGTACATACAAACAAATGTAGAATCTGACACCTGCAACAGAGGCACGTTTACCACTGTGTTACATCATCTTCCTTTTAATTAGCCAGTTTAAACATATGAGAACTGAGGAGACTAATTGTTGCAGTTTTGCAAGTGGGATTTTTGCATATTCTTGCCTGACACAATAAGTCAGGTGCTCAACAGTGTGTGGAGGCCATTGTCTGATTCTCCTCTTCGTGATGCTTCACAGTTTTTCAACACACACTCTGTGCCTACAAAGTCACACCACTGTAGCATGTGCAAAATTCTTTAAAGGTCACACACATTCAATAGGGGGTTCTGGCCTTCCTCTACACTTACTGAAATTTCTCTAGATTCCCTGAATCATTTTCCACAATATTATACACTGTAGATTGTGTTAGACTTCAATTCCCTGCAATTTTGCACTGAGAAATATTCTTTTTGAACTCTATGACAATTCACTCCCAAAGTTTGGCACAAAGTGATGAGCCACAACCAAAAGTAACACCTGCTACTTGCCAAATGTGAGTATAAATCTTCACTGGCAAATAAATAGGCCAAATTCACCACAAGCTTTCACATAATTTCACTGACTTTGTTGTTCAACTGCATAATAAATGCAGTTAATTGTACGTACATATTAATGCTAAACAATAAAATAAATGAACACATTGGTATCTATATCACACAAAATGCAAATTAACCTATGTGTGAATCACCTTTCATGTATGCAAAAGTGCATGGCCCTACATCACACTAACATAATGTAATATAAACATGGTTTAGTGAATTTTTGGTATTGATAGAGTTAGAGTACACATGTCCTCAATAATAATCAGTGTAAATAAAATATAACCACGTTTAACTATGGTTTAATCTTATATCAGGATAAACCTCATCGGAGTAATTGTACAGAGTGTGGTCTGGCACCTTTTCACCATTCCATCCTGCAGTGCCTTTGACATGTCTGGCTGAACCAAATGTGTAAGTACATATATTTATGTATATCTATGGCAATGCCAATACAATGATCTGCAGCATTTGCCGCAGGTAGTTAGCAAACATTCCGTTTTATGGTCGTCTGAAAATGTTTTTGGTAAATTATTTTTGTTTTCCAGCCACTGGCAGATCCAGACCCTGGCCATGACCCAGTCCCTTCCAGTTACTGAGCCTTTGGTGGCTCTTTTCATATTCAATCATGAGACCCTCACCTGTTTCCAGTTCACCTGCATATTTTGAAATTTGATAACTTGAATAATCAGTAAAGTTTTCGCTCTTATTTTGCCTTTGTCATGACTTTTAGTGTGTTTTTTTTACCGTACATTTACAAAATACAATCAAGTTGGTTCTGTTTAATTTAGTATAATAACAATCTATTTTCTCTCTCTCTTTCTCTAACTCTCTGTTGAGCTACACATGCTCAACACAAGTGACGTGTCCCATCCCGCTATCTGGACAAGCCTGACCCAGCCTGATACCCTACATCTGGTTGATGTTCTTACCTCTGAAAACCACTCACTCCTACTGAGGTGAGCCCACATGTACAGCCCTATGTTCCTCTTAACTGATTGAAAGTTATTGTGGCGACTTTACCATAGTAACTGCTGCCGCCTCTTTAAAATAAGATTTTTTTTTCTTCTTCTTTGTTTGTTATTACTATCCAGTGTCGATAGTAATTAGTGTAATAGTAATTAGGCTTAGTGGTTAGGATGTTGCCCTTGGGACCTGAAGGTTGCAAGTCCCAACCCAGGCACTGCTGAGGTACCCTTGAGCAAGGTACCGTCCCACTACACTGCTCCCTGTGTGCGGTTGATAACTTCCTGCTGTTCCACGTGTGATGGGTTAAATGCAGAGGTCACATTTCGGTGTGGTGCTTGAGCGTTTTCACAATGACAAATAGTCACTTTTGTGTCAGCCAAAACATTAGCGTACATCTTTTCACTGGTGACACCAACTTATCAAGTGATTTGGGACACAGTGTAACTTTTTTCAGCTTTAAAAATTATTACTACACACAGTCACTTTAGAGAAAAACAGAGCTGGAGTGGACTGTCCTTTTTGCTTTCAGGAAACTGGTCCGACCCATTGGAAATCAAAATATGGATGCCTCTGTCACTTTCTAATTCTCCTGATGGTTAATTAGACCCACTAGGCCTTCAGTCCAGCTTGTAAAGGCCTAACTAATGGGGAGGTAGCTTTATCTACCTAGACACTATGAGAAAAACATTCTGATTGGCCAATTGGGTGTCATGACTCTTTCAACCAAAACAGTGAAATACCATTAGTGAAAGTGATTAATTTGTCATTATGAACACACAAAGTGCACCACAACGAAATGTGACCTCTGCATATAACCCATCACAGGTGCAGCAGTGGGCAACTATGAAAAGCACCCGGGGAGCAGTGTAGCAGGCCAGTACCTTGCTCAAGGGTACCTTAGTGGTACCCAGGTTGCAAACCTGCGACCTTCTGTTCACAAAGGCAAGGTCCTAACCACTAGGCAACCATTGTCTAATTATTTGGCCAAGTATTAGTGCCACAATAATGATTCTGTTGAATAAAACATGAACTTGCAATGACAGACATATATTTTTTAGTTCCCAGCAATCATTAGGCCTTCTCTGAACGCCCTAAGGGATGCCCTCTGCTAGTTACGACAGGATCGAAATCATTGATGTTTTTAGTATGAATCCGCTCACCCTAGTGGTCACGTTACTTGGGCAACACATAGAAGCAGAGGTCGCACAGGGAGAAGGTGAGGCCTGCTGTTTCTGAGCAGCCTTCCTCGGTGTTAAGTAACACTTTCTCCACCTGTTTGACACGAACCTGTGAGGACATGTAATTGCATCATGCTGAGAATGAGAAACACGTGACTTTTCAAATCTAATTTCAGCTTTGAGGGGTATTCATTTCCTTGAACAAGTGCACTAAGATGGATGTAATTACTCTTCAAATCTGCATGCAAGCATCTGAATATGCGTAATGGACTAGAGGTGGTCATATCCTGCTGATCTTATCTGCTGTATCAATATAGAAATACAAGACAGGAGAGGGCAGTATTTTCTTAACATTATATCAGCCTGGCCGCCACATATGTACGCCATGGTCAGGCTCGTACATACAGTTAATATAATAACCATGTATCTGTTTTAATGGAAGGGATACTGACCTTAGACTGCACTAGGAGAGTAGGAGCGGAAGAGGCACGTTTCATGAAAGGCCTTTAACATATGTCCACAGTTATGACATTATTTAGTATCAGAGCGCTGTAATCATGCAAACCAACAAGAATAAGGTAGCGTACCAAGATTAGGCACTTACCAAGTGTAGACAGCAGTGGACCACATTAAAGCCATCACTGTCCCCCCGTCAGACTGATCTGAAGTTATGCACAGATGTAGGCTTAGAGTGTATAAACTATGCCAAGTTGAATAATGCTTGCATGCCTGGTTTTGTATCCGGTCAGGTTAATAATTGACAATGACTAGACACTGCCCTCTGGTGGGCAAGAGTTTGTTCATCCACCCACTGTACAACAGCTTGTGTGCCTAACGAAGCAAAAAAACATTGTGTTTAGAAAGTTCTTGTCATTGAATGCCACTGAATAAAATAAGTGACCAAATGTGTTTCAGAGGTGCCATATTAATATTTGAGGTACATGTGGATCGTCTCAAAGGTGGGAGAACATATGCAGCTGCTCTGAGTTGACTTTTAGGAGGGGCTTGGGGCAGTGTTGGTGTACGGTTAGGAAGTTGCCCCGTTACTTGAAGGTTGCTGGTTCAAATCCCAGACCAGTGCAAGTACCACTGCAGTACCCATAAGCAAGGTACTGTCCCCAAGCACTGCCCACCTCGGCTGCCCACTGCTTTTATATGAAGGGGTAAATGCAGAGGCCACAAATGTTTTTTTCTATTAGCTGGTGAGCGCACATGGCTAAGTTTAGTGTAAGGAAGCTGAATATCTTGTTGCAGCCTTGTTAACTGTCCACTTTAAATCATTATTACAATGCTCAAACAAGACATGACCTGGTTGCTGTGATGTGCAGAGGTTTATGCCCTACATATTATAAGTTATGACCCGCTAAAATATTTGTTAATCAATGACCTGAACCTGATTCGCAACGTTTCTGTAGGTTATTTATGACTGAGAGCTGCGTTGCAACTTTCTGCCCCTTATTCAGGCTGAAAGAGTAACGCAATGGAGGCAATTATAACTCTGTGGCTGTGCGAGCAGTCAGTATTGGTTGATTTCAGAGGGATTCCCATTTATTACATGAAGCATTTGTATTGTAGTGAGTGAACATAAAGCAATATGAAATTGTGAATTCGAACAAGCCAACAAGGCTGTGGTGCTAACATTTTAAACATATCCCAGTTAAACCTAGTTTTCATTCCCTCTTTAAAAAAAGAAAGTGTTTAAATTGCCCTAGCCCTAACCCTATGAATTGCTACAAAGTGAAATGTCAAATGAGGCAGTGAACATTTAACCCTTAAAAGAAATAAAAGCAATGAATTTCTATTAATTTGGGGGCAATAGTAACAATAATGTTTATTTTTTTAATTCAACAACCCATTTTAAAATATAGGCCTCTATTGAAGTCAAGATTTCTCTTTATTGTAAAACTCTCAATATATATAAACAAATTAGTAAAAATTCTTGAATTATCTTAAAACTTCAGGAAATCCATAAATCGTCATAAAATATGAGTCACTAAAAACGTCTACTAATTAAAGACACAGTGAAACCCAGTGAATGTTTTGAACATAAATGACTTAAACCAAGTGGCAGAGATGGAACGAACAGGTTGAGTTGAGCTCAGTGAATGTTTCAATAAAAAACGCACTGACCAGAACACGAAAGGGTTAAGCCCTAGTGAATGCCCTTCCCGGATGTCCAGACAGACTTAATTCCTCTGTGTATAAAAGAGGCTGTAGCTGAGAGCTCTAGGGCCCTGTAGTCAGTCTTAGAAGTACAAAGGTGTAGGACCACCTTGCTATACAAAAGAGCTTGAGCACTTGTATCTTTAGCTAGCTAGTGCTATGCTGTTACGATCCTTCTTATTAGCTACATTTACATCTATTCATTTGGCAGACGCTTTTATCCAAAGTGACTTCCAAGACGTGGAGCAGAGTAGTGGGACGGTACCTTGCTCAAGGGTACCTCAGTA
>JBBPDA010109589.1:0-10199 GCA_037974385.1 Arnoldichthys spilopterus
GTAATTGGGTTGTTCTTTTTAAATATTTTATTTATTTTTATAGTTATTATATATGACTAGACTAGGGAGCGTTTTCATTTTATTTATACGCCCGTTTCAAATATTTCTCTACATTTCTGAAGCATTTTCAGAGCGTCAGTGGCGCTCGCGCACCTGATCGTGGCCTGGGATTGGCTAGAAGCAGCCGGCCTCCTGCACTGTTATTGGCTAACAATTCACTCCTGACGCAGCAGCGCAGCGAACTGCCAGGCAATCCGAGCGCAGTGGGCTGGCTTGGTCGGAATGCGGGTGGGGAAAGGCATCAGTGATGCGGAGGACGAGCATCACAGGAGATTGGAGGAAGAGCTGTAGTAGGAGGAGTGACGTCAGCTCCGTGGCCAACAACAGAAGAGCGTGTTTGCTCTTAACACTTAACCCCATCGCCTCCTCCATTCCCCTTTGGACAGTTACCTTCCTCCACTACCTCTCCTAATTTACAGACTACACTACATTTGTTTCAAAGCCAGTTTCACGAAAGCAACAAAGCCAAACATGTCCAGCCCAAAGCAGAGCCTGCCAGAGGTGAGGGATGCACAGAAACAATAGAAGTTCAAAGGCCCGAATTGTTTATTTGCCATTTGCCTGGGTACAAGTGCATTGGAATCCTTATGTGAGTCACACAGTCACAGGAATAAATAAAGAAATAAAAAAAGACAATAAAACAAAAAATGCTAGCTAAAAGACTATCAAAGAACATAATATTGGGCCCCAGTATGTGAAAGTGAAGTGAAAGTGAATATTTGTCACTGTGAACACACCCTATCACACAAAGTGCTCCACTATGAAATGCGACCTCTGCATTTAACCCATCCACACATGGATCAGTGGTCAGCTATTAACAGCACCCGGGGAGCAGTGTAGCAGGACGGCACCTTGCTCAAGGGAACCTGTGACCCTCTGATCACGATGGTATGTCCCTTATCACTAGGCCACAACTGCCCCATGATATATAATCAGAACCTAAATACAATATCATTATGGCATTATATAAATGCAATATAATTACGTGTATATGCATTTTTTCTAATTTTTTAAAATGATTTTTGGTTGACCACATGATAAACTTATCAAATCTGCATAAAAACTGGCATAACTGTGGCCTAACATGGCGGATACAGAGGTTTTAGGGGTTTCCCAGGTGATCCTTCATGCTAGCACCCCCTGAAGTGGGGTAGGAACAAAGCATTTTATCTTTATCTCACTGTGAGCAGTGTTTGGTATTGAGAAGCTGCTTTTGCTTATGACGACACTGCTGCATTTGACATTTGAAATTATAATTTTTTGCATGTGTGAGATCATGGAAATGTAGCAGATTGTGTGAAATTTCATCACATTTTATATTGATTGCACAATCCGGTATCGAACCGAATCGCTGCGAATTTTAAAGTATCGAAAAACATGGGATCATTGGCAAAAATATTCGATGTAGGATCAAATAGTGATGAAACTTGTGATTTACACCCCTACTCTTTAGTGACCGCCAGAACTTGAGCACTGAACTTGAGTAAATTCATGAAACCTTTTCAGCAGTCACGAAATGTTTTGAAAATGTACATTCATGACATTTGGCAGGTGCTTTTATCCAGAGAGAATTACTGAAATAGCACAAATGCGGACTACAACCTGTAAACTGCTCCAAAACCCTGGAGGGACCATTTTCTCTCACTTTGGGAAACAGTTGTTTGATTTGCTGCAGTACTGTTTTATTCTACACCACACATTTGAATGCAAAAATAGTTATCAGAATAGAATCGCATACATCACTATGCAAATTATCTAATTACTGCCCGCCACTAATGAATTCGGTATGATTATAGCCTATTAGCATTTACTGTTACAGCTCAGTAAGTTGCCTGCTGAATTAAGATGCAATTGAATGTCAGTAATAAACTTGCCCTCTGCTATAAATTACAATGATAGACCCACTGCTTTCAATACGGGAGCATAGTTCAGACCCCAAAGATTCATAGATACACTGGACATTGGATTCTGCTATGAAATCTAGGAATTCTCCAAACCCCCACTGTTTAATGTACACTTTAGTGGGCAGCTAAATGCCAAATCTCTGTTAGACCGGGAAAAGAATGCAGTGCTTGGTGTGAGCGTCTCGCCAGACCTGGCAAGCTGTCCGCCATTTCTCAGAGAGCACTGCCAAAGCCTTGATCCATGTCACTGGAGCTTGATTAAGCTGAACAGTATATTAGCACCACAAATGATATCTTAGCATGGTAAATGTGAGTTTTTTTCCTCACTTACTCTACTCTTAGCAGTTCCATAGCGCCTCAGGGTAATGGAGAAATCCTTCAGCACAACATGAAAGGTCTTCGTACAGTGTCCAGATGTTCATGCAATATATTTCTCTGTATATGTTTCAGCATAAGTTTGCCTGAAGCCTGCTGATAGAACCACAGAGATGTTTTGTGAGAGCTGCAGAACTGACTGTACAAGTGAAAAATACACAGAAAAGTAATAAAAAATAGAAGATATAACATCCAAATTGTGTTACTGGATGTGCCAGAGTATTGTTTGGTTAGGCCTACCTCCACTTTTTTTGTAACTCATTATTAATAACATGTCTCACTTATTCTTTACATCAGCTAATAATACTAATTAAAATATGACAATTTATCATTGTGAACACACCCCACCACACAAAGTAATGCAACAAACGTGACCTCTGCATTTAACCCTTCCACATGTGGAGCAGCAGGCAGCTACCAACAGCACACTGGGAGCAGTGTAGCAGGATGGTACCTAGCTCAAGGGTACCTCACTGGTACCCGGGCCGGGACTGGAGCTCTGAGTAGATGGGCAAATCCCTAAATACTAGACCAACACTGCCCTCTCCTTAACACAATCACTTCTTGTGTTACTGCTATCTGGTATCAACTCAAGGAGGATGGTTCTCCTCTTTAAGTCTCGATCCCTTTCACGGTTTATTTATACTGTTGCTATAACTTGCTCATCATGGGGCTGGACTTGTACCTGGGTATTTGTAAGGCTGCTTTACGAAAGCCACTGTTGTAAAAACCACATTACAAATACATTAGCATAGCAGCACAAATCAGGTAGCATAAGGGACTTCATTGTGGCTTATTCCAGATCTGAAAGGCTCTTGCGTTTGTGAACCATAGTCTTATGGTTTTGAGACTTTGGTGACCTCTAGTGGCCGTTTTCAGTAATTATGCTCTGTTTTTTTGTGTGTGTTTTGTGATTACTCTGCCCCTTGTTAGAAATCTCATCTATGTCTCGTTTTCATCATCATGTCTTGATTCTATCCCTTCCGGTGTGTTTTTAAATCCAATTTCCTGCTGTGTTCTTGTCTTTGATCTTGTTGAAGACCCAAGTGTTTTTGGATTCCTTTATTATTCCAGGTGGGAATATATCTCACTTTGGCAAAGAAAGTATTCATAATTCATAGACCTTGAGAGACAGAAAAGAGAAAACAAAGATTACATCCAAATCATGCATTAGATCATGGGTGTCCAGTTCATTTGTTAGCTTCCAGGTTAAGTGGGGAACTACCAGACTGTGCTGGACACCAACCTTCCAAGACTGGAACTGAGCTCCCTTGAATTGCATATTAGGGTAACAAGATCTTCCTTCTCGCCAGGTTGGCACTTCAATTTTGTGGATTTCACACAAATGAGATTTGTTCAAATAAACAAACATCATACTGTACTGAATAATTATATTTGTATAAGATGAGCAAAAGAATATTGGTTAATTGACAATTTCAGAAAAGTGCTTATTGGTGTTATTGGTTATTGTTTCTGTAAATAATAAAATTGTACAGACTAGAGGACATCTATCCGAAGTTCACAACAGCTTCTGAACCTTACCATTGTTTTAACATAGTACATGTGCCAAAAAAGGTGTGTTGCTCCAGAAAAACTTGCAATAATATTTTTTTTAGCATTTAATTGGTTAATTCATTCAAAATTTAGTTTATATACTTGATCCATCTTAGCACAACTACATTGATCTCAATCATTTTACTAACAGATAGAGGTGTAAATCATGATTTATCACCACAATTTGGTCTGATTATTGTAGCCAACAATCCAATATGTTTTCAATACCTCAAAATTTGTAGCGATGTGATTCGGTTCGATGCGATTTGGTTTGATACTGTACTTGGGTCAGAAGTCAGTATGAAACATGATAAACATTTTACATAATCTGCTACATTTACATGATCTCACACATGCAAACAAATTATAATGTGAACATTTTGTTATTCAAGGTCAAATGCAGCAGTGTAGTCATGAGCAGACGCAGCTTCTCGGTACAAAACACTGCTCACAGTAAAATCTGTTTTTTTTTTTAATTGATACATTGGATCGTGTGTCATTTGGTTTGATGCATCAATACAGATTGATTCACTTTCACACCCCTACTTAAAGTACAATACAGTTTCCTGCAATGGTGTTTATCAGATGGTCATTGTTATTACTGAACACTTTTCAACAGTATGAGTCATTTTCACTGGTGAATTATACTGATGTAACTGCAAAAAAATACTGTTCAAGCACTCTCCCATGTAAGATCCTGCACCATCTAGTTCAGTGTATCAAGTTCTTCATTATTTCTAATCCCTAGTGGAATTGATCTGTTTCACCAAGGCTAGTCTGAAATATGAAGTATGAAAAATCCTACACTACTGAGGTTGGGGTGTAGTTTCTTAGTGTAGGCGGAGACAATGTCAGCTGTGTGACATTACCTCCTAATGAGGATTCGCATCACTCTGGAACCCACCTCTCACTTTCTCTTAATGAGGAGCCCAATGTCTTCTCTCTGTCCTTTGCCACTTCAAAAGCTGGCTGACACATATCCTGATCATAGTCTAATCATCTCCGCATCGATTCAGAAGCTTCTGGAAGAGGTGACCATTTTAACGCAGGAACATCCCCTGTGCTTCCCTCCCGAGGAGCAGCCAGAGAGTCCTCTCAGGTTGCACAACATCCTCATTTGTGCCTCTCTTTTTGATCTCCAGCACTTTGTCCCAGCTCACAGATGTCTGCAGCCTAACGCTGGGAGTGTGCAAAAAGAGCAGTTGGAAGTGTCAGTGCGAACGGCTTTAAAAGTGAGCTGTCACTACCATTCGACTGAATTTTTTTTTTTTTTCGCTTTTGAAGGTGAAAGGCCTCAGGGTACCAATTTCTTGTCTCTTGATCAAAGACAATATATTTAATCAGAAGGGAATTCCCATGCTGAACTGTAACCCACTGAAGCATTAACTGGAGTTCTGCCATATACCCATGCTTAAAAAACCTGGGTTGATGCCCAGGGGAAGGGCAACATCAAAAACCGCTCCAGAATATCTGAAAAGCTTGTAAATTCAGTGCACCCAACAAAATGTCTTTATGGAATGTTTAGTGCATGGATTGCAAAACTATGTCCAAACTCTTAAATTTCACATATGAAGTGTCTAAAAACCACATTATCTAGTAAAACTTAAATTGTTACGTGTGTCATACCCTGAAATGTCAAACCAGGTCAAAAGCCACATTCTTCTATGAACTAGCTCTTAAAACATTAGTCTACACATTATGTAACATTGTGTGTTTTTGTAAAACTGAATAGATCCAGAACAATTGTTTCAGTATGTTTGCTTTAGTGTAACTCGGACCAATCAGAGAATTTCTGCACTGGGTTTTTAGATGCACAAGCAGCCGTGACACACAAAGTGTCTGAGACCGTGATGCAAAACCATGTCATATTTTTTTTTTTTCCAACACCTCATGGCTGATTCCCCATGACGCACCACTAAGGACTTCCGCTTCCTCCCCCAAAAATGGGCCTGGCTTATCCTGTGTGGCCTACCATAGAGCATAAAAGTAAAATGCCAAGACTTAATCCTGTGAATCTTCAGTTCCCAAGGGCAGGGTCCTAACCACTAGGCAACCACTGTCCGAACCACTTTCATGTGTATAATGCACTTTACTTGTTTAACTCAGTGTGTGTGCGACCCTGTTACTGAAGTCTATTTAGACTGTAAGGACAATAATTTGCTATTTACGTATGTTGTGCCTTGTAGCTATCCACTTACTTTGAAGGAATAAATAATAAATTAATAAAATAATAAAAGGAAAAAAAAGGTTGAACACATTGTATATTATGGTTATAACTGAAAATGCACCGATCGTGTAAATGTTTTTACCAGTTCAAGGAAACATACATCAAACTTTTCATACATTAATTGTTTAAAATATTATGTGCAAGTAAATGCACTCTCTTAGCTCTTATTAGACTGAATAGATTTTAAAGATGTTCCTTTTCCGACACAGTACCAGGTTGGGGAGAAGCACTACTCTGTGCCTGGGCAGGCGACCTCTCTTAAACTCACCGTTTCCATAGTGGCAGCTTAGCAAAACACAGCATTCTTATCTGGTGTGCATTGTAATGAAAGAAAATGAAAATCTGAAGAAAGGAACAGAAGCAGATTAGATAAGAAACACAAAGAACTAATGAAGGAGCTAAACTTCACAATGCCTTTTATGCATTTGAATGGAAATAAAATGGCTGTAGATTTGGACGAGTCTGTAGAACTGGAGGAAATTGCAGTTTCATATTCTGACGTGCAAGTAAGCATGTGTATACTGAATGTAGGCCTGCAGAGCCAGACAGGTAAAAACACAACAGCTCCTCAGATTTTTTGGGAAGTTAGTTCAATGTGCTTTTCTGTTGGAATGTGGAACACTACACAGTGTGCACTACTACACATTGGTACATTTCCTGACGCCACTAAAATCTCTGCTGCGTGGGTCCCATACAAAGGAATCTGCTCACATCACCCCCATCCTTTTCCACCTACACTGGTTACCTGTTTAAACTCGTATTCAGTTTAAAATACTGATTCTCACATTCAAAGCTCTACATAATCTTGCTCCTTCCTACCTTTCTGATCTTTTCATGCCCTACTTCCCTGCTCGCTCTCTGAGGTCTACCGGTAGTAATTTTCTTGCTGTTCCTCGCACAAGACTTTCCACTATATGAGGCTGGTCCTTTAGTGCCATAGCCCCCAAACTTTGGAATTCTCTTCCTCAGTCTCTCAGTGATTGTTCTTCACTTTCTACCTTTAAGTCAGAGCTAAAAACGTAGCTTTTCAATGATTACTTTTCCACTTTCCAATGTCTTTAAATTATTTTTTTATTTTTTATGTATGTTATCTTTGTATGTTAAGCAACCTAGAGATTGTGAAAGGCGCTATATAAATTCAAGTGATTATTATTATTATTATTATTATTATTATTATTATTATTATTAATAAAATTCTGCTTTACTTGATTTTTCAGGGTTACTGGTAATAAATGACTGTTTGAACTAATCAAGCTTACTCTACATGGACATACAATACATGAATTTGCACAATTCATCAACAGGTTCTTAACATAAACCAAACATTTACTTTTGCCCGTCATATTTGAGTGAATGTCAACTTGACAAGCTGTTTTCACTTACTTTCAGAGCTGTTGTTACAAATTGAGGGGGCATTACCATACATTTTCCCAGTTGACAGCCTCGCAGAGATGGTTTCATGGGTCTAGAAAAGGCCTGTGATCGTAGCTACAGCCTATACAGGACACATCTTCAACTAGGCCAATCATTTAACATTCATTATTCTCTCTCCATCATGTGGTCAGTTGGACAGGCTTTACTATAAAAATTCATCTTAATGTTAACGAACACCTAATACAAAATGTAGGTTTCTTTGTAAAGCAATACACCTCTATTTAAACATGCCATCAACATTACAGTTCACATATGTGCACTGAAGAAGTGAATATATTAGCCATAGTTTAGCAGGACTACATTGGTTAGCTGTCTCTCTTGACTTCAAAATACTTATTAGTATTTTAAGCTATAAATGGTCAAGAATTTGTGCCAAACAGGCCCTTAAGATTATCTAGTGCTGACCTGTTATATGCTCCAGAAATATGGAAAAGCAGCATTTTTTTCTGGAAGATCTGGAACAATCAGCCTTAAGATATTTGTCAAGCTCCTTCTCCTTGCATTTTTAAAAAGCAGCTTAAAATACAATTTTTAACCCCATACTTTAGTTCGTCTTTATTATTGTCTTGTATTTTGTTCTCGCTTTTCTTTCTTTAAGCTTACAAATATGCTTTTTGCTTATATCAGCTTTGTTTTAATTACATTACATACATGCATTTCACTTATTTCTATGTGTTTTAAGAGTGATTTGTTTATTTTTCTTATTCTTCCTCATTATTATTATTATTATTATTTTATTATCATTTATCAGTTTGATTTTTTAGTTGAATTTCTTTTTGCAATAGCTGTGTGGTTATAATATTTAGTCTGCTATGTACTGGACTATGTAAATCATGTTGCACTCCATCAATTGCATCTTTCTGATGAAGCAGGTGTTTTGTATATATTTTGCATATTGCCACTGTTGACATTTTTCTATATGATTTGAATACAGCAGCTGACCTTTTCATAAATAAAATTCCTGATAAATTGACCAATAGAAATGCTCTAAAATAACCTAGAATACAGTGATAGACAGAGAATATACAGAAACCTTCAGGTTAATAGGGAATTCCAGAGATTTTTTACATTATCTGCAAAAATAATTTGAGATATGAACAGTCATTTACAGTGCTTCTTATTATGAAATGATTTACGCAGAAAAATGTACAGACACCAATTTCTTTACAGTGGTGGTGATAAGAACCATCTGTCCATTGGTCACAATGTCTACAACACAAATATAGCCATTTTATTAGTTATCCAACATTTTCCATGAACCTGCAAGTAATGTGAACATACATGAGTTTTATATGTAATGCTGATTATGGTAAAAGAGTGGTAAAGCTTTCTTTGGGTACTTGTTTGTCTAGTCTGTGAAGGAGGCGCTCAAGTAATAATGTCATTGCATTCTGTACAATGTGCTTTTTACATATGATAATACATTAAATCCTTGAATCCATTATCATTACAGTTCATACATTTTGGCTACACTAAAAGTGATGTAGTGTATGTTCTTGATTCATATGTGCATACTATCCCTACCTGTGCAACATATCTTACTAATTTAATATTAAGTATCAACACTGCTTTGTCTTTAAGGTAACTTACTTTTGGCAATAGCTGTGCACATGTTATGTTTAGTCTACTAAATATGCAAAAGGCAGAATTGTTAGTCAGGTCAACGGCCTTTCAGCTTCTACAGTACATAACATTGTGCAAAAAAATCAAAAAACTAAAACCCTGTTGATCTAGCCCTCAAGTGTCACTCTCAAAAAACCATAAAGTTACTGTTTTTTGCATCAAGAAATGCAACTTAAACTGTGTTATGCAAGGAGGAAGCCATACATTAACTGTATAAAACACCAGCAAGTTCTCTGGGCTCACCATGTCTGATGAACCCATCAGCTTGTTTTCAGAAAAAAACAGGTTGAGTTCTCCACACCAACGATAAAAAACAACCATCTAGATTGTTAACAGTAAAAGGTGCAAAAAACAAGATCTGTGATGGTATGGCAGTGTATCAGTGCCCACAGCATGGAGTTTAATGTAAAGGTAGCACTGACACTGTCTGGGTGTCCTGGAAACAGACATTGCCCTGATGTCAACATATGTTTATCTAAAATCTTAATATATACCATATTCTCTTTCCAGGACATCCATGCTCATTTCATCAGGATAAAACCAGACCACATTTTTCAAAGGCTGACACAGTGTGGCTTTGTAAACACAGCGTACTTGACTGGCCTGCTGGCAGTCCAGAACTATCTCCTATTAAAAATATAAGTGCATCATGAAGAGAATCAGACAACGGTGACTACGAACTGTTGAGCAGTTTTGTTGAACAAAGTTACCAAATGATTGAAAAGTGTTATTAAAAGGAAAGGTGATGTAACAGTGATTGATATGCCTTTGGCCAAACTTTTGTTGAGTGTGTTTTTTTGTATATTTATTGAATACAATTAAGTTGGTCAGTAAAACTGTACTTTTTTTCTTTGTGCTTTTGTCAAGGTTCACTTGAATTAACATTGATTTTTGCAGTGTTGAAAATACTCTAAGTTTTCTGGAAATTTTTTTCTGGTTTTTAAATACCAGACATTTAAAAGTGTGCCTTAACCACTTTGTGCTCACTCACTATCTTGATTTGCACAGACAAATGCATTTAC
>JBBPDA010109590.1:0-10199 GCA_037974385.1 Arnoldichthys spilopterus
TCTGGTTCCATTCACCTCCACTGTGAGGAGCTTCTAGAGGAACCGGACATCTGGTTCCATTCACCACCACTGTGAGGTGCTTCTAGAGGAACCGGATGTCTGGTTCCATTCACCACCACTGTCCACAGCTCTGACTGTAGAATGTTGCGATTCCTTCCAAACCTGCTGTGAACCAGTCTGTTTACATCTGAACCACTTAATTATGGAACATCTCTGTGGGCGGAGCCTGGAAAGGTATTTTATCTAAAGGAGGGGTTTAATTAGATTTGGGCCCGCCCCCTTTATCTGAACCCCAGATGTGGGAGATTTTAATAGATTTTGCGCATCACACGGGATTAACTCCCTTAACCTGTTTATCATAATCTTCATCCCACAGATATGAATAATAAATCACTGTCCTCCCTCTTTCACCGGCTTCCCTTTCTCTCTCTCTCTCTCTCTCTCTCTCTCCTCTTTTTATTCGATCCTTCTTTCTCTCTGTCTTCCTCCACTTCTCTCTCTCGCCTCACTCTCTTTCGTATTCCTCCACCTCTTCTCTCTGTCAATCTCTCTTCCTTTTAGTCCCGTCTTCTCTCTCACATTCTCTCGTCTATCCTTAAGCCCACCCTCCTGTTCTTCCCTTTCTCTTTATCACTTTCTTTTGCTCCCTTCTTTCTTTTTCTTACACTTCATTTTCCCTTTCATTCTCTCCTTCACTTCCTCTGCCTCTTCGTCTTCTCTCCTATCTATCTATCTATCTATCTATCTATCTATCTATCTATCTATCTATCTATCTATCTATCTATCTATCAATCAATATATCTTTCTATCAATCTATCTATCTATCTATCTATCTATCTATCTATCAATCAATATATCTTTCTATCAATCTATCTATCTATCTATCTGTCTGTCTGTCTGTCTGTCTGTCTGTCTCTCTATCTATCTACTGTTTGTTCCTCATGCTCCTGTAGTCTCCCTCCTTCTTTCTACCCCGACTCTTTCTCTCCCCATTCGGTTTCTTTCTTTCCCCCTCCCTCCCCTCTCTCCCTCTCTCTCTCCCTCTCTCCCTCTCCCCCCCTTTCTCTCTCTCTTTCTTCCCCCTCCCTCTCCCTCCCTCTCTCTCCCCGCTCCTGCTGTTTATCTGATTTTCTTGCTGAAGGTTGTGGAGCTTCCACAGTAGAGGGAGTGACAATAACAGGAAGAGCGTCTGGGCCGTGGCGATTTCACCCACCGCTGGACTGGACGGAGCTGGGCTGGACGTCCTCAGAGCTGACAGGTTCATGCACGGCTGGTGTGCGAGCGAGCGTCCGCTGCCCTGTGTGTGTTTCCCCCTGGATTAAAAGCTGAAGGAGCTCGGCTGGAAGAACTTCACCTGGTAGGAGAGTCTTTACCTCCACTTCACGCACCTGTTCCTCACTCAGAGCCAACTCTGTGCAGTCTGGGCGACGGCTTTCAGGGCCAAACTGGTCGTCGTCGTTGATCCGTTTCGGTCAAACGTCCGTTTAAAAAAAACCTAAAGGCAGCGAGTGATAACGGTGACGAATCTTAATCGATTTTTATTGATAAAATGACTAAATTGATTGAAAAAAAATGTATTGGTAAAAATATGTCCAACCTCGCTGGTCCATGACCAAGACCGATCTCTCGCTGACTTTTTAGGAGCATTATGAAAGTTTTGAGTGATATTTTGTATATTTGTTATGTGTAATTAATAAATATATGGTGTAATCGTCGTTCGGGCTCGGAGCTCAGAGTTATTGGGGATTTTTTCGTTCCTTGAGTTGAAAGGAAGGAAATTCCAAGACCCTGCTGTCACTCGTGGGACTCGTGGGCTCTGAGTCAGTCGCATTAACACTACGCATGTCTTCTGGGACACAGCGGCAACAGCAAATCCTTAAGACATCTGGCCTGACTCGTCTCCACTTACACAACAACGGGGACGGCAGGTCGCACTCAAAGCGAGACGCGCAGGAGTGAGGGAACCTCCCTGACGTCCGTCACGTCGTTTTATACCATTATTGCATTTAGTAGCAGCGTATGTGCAGTTTATTGGCAAATTTAATTATTTAATTATCTGTTTATTTAATTGTTTCCCCCCATTTATTTATTTATTGATTTATGTGTTTATTTATTTATTTTTCCATAGATTTATTTTTATTTGTTTATTTATTTATTTATTTATTTATTTATTTATGTCGACACTTGTAAAAAGACTGTGGTGTTGTTTTTTTTTTTACAAGTTTTGTCAGCTCCTCTTAGTCCCTCAGAATCAAACGGTCCAGTGCCTTTAACACCGATATACGCAAATGAGCTCTGTTCCGATTGGCTGCCCTGTTGAAAAAGGCAGTCCAGGCTCTAAACACTCCTTATAACCTCAGCGTGAATGGGCGGGGCTAAACCACTGCAGGTTGAACAGGCGGACGAATGCAAACGTGCTGGTTTCTGTGACATCATAAGAGTGAATAAGTCAGAACACGCTGCTTCGTTTCCATATATGGGCTGGAGGGCGAGCGTACGGACACTTTAAACGTGTGAAGGAAGGATTTAACAATAACGAAATTGAAGAGGAAAACAGGCAATGCTGTTAGCGTGTATGATTTACGGACAAAATATCAATTTTTTCCCTCCGATCACAATATGTTTTGCATAATTTCGGTAACTCATACTGTGCCTGAGCAACAGTCATCTCGATTTTGTCATTTTTACTACTTTTATGCATAACTTGAAGACATTGTAGGCATTTTACACAGTTTATGAACATTTCACAGGAAATGGACCAATAGAAATGAACCAAATCTGCTTGAAAAAGACACATTTGACATTAAACTTACATTAAAAGTTACGATTTGAGTTAATATTACAAGTTAATATTTTTTGTGTCATATAATCCTTTAATAATCTCTGAGAAAATTTCTTGTAAGTTATTTTATTGTTATTATTTTTATTATTGCCTACAAAAGCATACATTTTAAAATATAAGATTTAAGTTAGTGAACTAAAAGACACTTTTAAAAGTTTGAACAATCTTATAGTATCAGAAAAACATGATACATCGAGATCAATGTACTGATCTATACTGATAAACACATATGTACTGATATAGACTGATTTATACTAATAAATACAATATTTACTTATAATACATATGTATTACATACAAATATATACTGAAATATACATAAAAATAATACAAAAAACATACAATATATATATATATATATATATAATATACCAATATATATGTATATATGTTAATAAATACTGATTATATACTGATAAATAATGATAAATATTGATATAGAGTGATATATATATATATATAGTGATAGTGATATATACTGAGGGGGTCAGAGGGAGGGTGGGGTGTGGCAGAGCCTGGATGTGATATAGAGTCTACTGAATGAGTAAAGAGGTTGTAGAGGGAGGAAACAGGAGACGGGTGGAGGCGAGAGCAGGTGTGGTGTGTAAATCCCGTCACGGCGTGTGATGAACATGTGAAAAAGCAAACAGAGTGTCAGACTGAGTCTCCTCCAGCTGTGTGTAGGCAGACAGATTGCTGGAAGCTGCTCTGTGATTAAACCTATTTTAATCCACACACACACACACACACACACACACACTCTTCACCCAACACATGGGTCAATGTGGCCGTATTAGAACCGTCAAACCACTGGATTCCACACAGACTCGTCTGATGTTTCCACACTGCTGAAATCCCCCAGAACCAGAGAAGATCAGCAGTAGGTTCTAGCTCTCCAGCCTAAACATCTTCAGACTAGTGAGAACATCCTTCGAATGTCCCACTCCAGGCTCAGATTCCAGCAGTATAGTCTCACTGAGACACTCGGAGAGAAACAGAGCTACATAATAAGAGTCCCTGAATCTGAATAACGAGCACAAACACACAGACGCTTCTTTAAGACGCGTTTACGCTTTGTTTGAAGATACTGGTCACAGCAACAGACCTGTTTTCCTTTTTGTACAATATAAGTGTATAGAAATATTGGTCAGATCATGGGGGGAGGGGGAGGTTTTACTGGAAGCTGATATGATATGTTCCTTGCTCAAGGGAACCTCAGTAGTGTCCGGGCCGGGACTTGAACCTGTGACCTTCAGTTCCAAACCTCAGTGTCTTAACCACTAGGCCATTACTGCATATAACATCATATATATATATATATATATATATATATTTCAGGATTCAATACACAGTTAAACTAGTACGATGTGTAGTGGAATGTAGCCCTGACCCCGAATGACTGTGCTGTGGCATCTAGTTACAAGAAAAAAGAGAACAAACAGGGGAGAAGAGGGAAAAAAAGAAATATATATATATATATATAATAAGTAGGGAATCTAACAATAAGCAGTATATACACACACTAAGCAATATATACACACTAAATATATATTGGGTATGTGTTGTCTATATATACTGTATATATTATATAAAAAAATAATATATAAATAATATATTTTTAAATAATTTCTATATTCATATATTATAAAATTATAACTAAATAAACCCAAAAAGTAAATATTTTTAGATTTTATTCAATAATTTTATTATTTTTGAGGTACTGTGCACTGTAAATTTGACTGTAATCAATTTTGACAAATTATGACACATATAAAATAGAGACACACAGGTGCTATAGAAAAACACTTGCCTTGCTTATGTATTTGTTAACTGAACTTTCTGATGATATGATCTGTATAGTCTCTAAACACTGAGATACAGAGAGAGAGAGAGAGCGAGAGAGAGAGAGAGAGAGAGAGAGAGAGAGAGAGAGCTCAGTGGGGGCAGAGTGGGGGTTGGTGGGCTTGGAGCTGAATTGCAGGAAGGGTGTGAGTGTCCAGTGGCATTAACGTGATCACAACCCACATCACAAACCAAACATGGACATCGTTCTACCCCCAACACCAGCCGCCCCAGCCCCTCGGCCCAGCACTGTGCTTCAGACTTCCACCCGCTGATAAGGAAAATTAGCTCATGACTCGTTTATATCCGTCTTACGCGCGTTTCTCTTTAAAAACACACGCGTTTACATTCACACAGTCCTTTAATCCTGACAACCTGCACCGTTCTCTTCATTCCACAGAGCAGAGCGTATGGATGAGTAAACGAGGCCCTATCTGTTCCACTGAGTCTCCTGGAGTTGCTGGAGGCGCTGGAACAGTCAGGGAGTTCCGTGTGAAAGTCTGAGACCGAGTGAAACCGTTTTTGGAGATTTAGCCATTTGGGAAACGCTTAGCAAATATAATCCCCTTCATCTTTATATCTGCTAAATGAGAGCTAACAATGAAAGTGGTCCGTCCGGCTGAGGAGCACTATCTGGAATTGGAATACGCTAAGACTGCTCAGCTCAGTAGGAAGCTTAAGTTCCAAGCTGAGAGGAAGCTTCTCTTTCACAAGAATCTGGTCACTAGAGTTGTAGCTATAGGGATGGAGTCATGTAAGTCAGGTTCCTCTAATGTAGATTACAGCATCGACAGGTGAAGGAAACATCTGTACTACAACAAAAATCAAGAAAATCATTATTGTTACCCATTCAGACTGAGATTTTTTGCTTCTGGTGATTTAAATTAGTAATTTCAATTTGCCTTCATCCACTGTGGTAATTTATTATATTTTATTATATTTTATTTTATTTTATTTTATTTTATTTTATTAATTATATTATATTATAATATTTTATTTTATTTTATTTTATTTTATTTTATTATATTATATTATATTTATTTTATTTTATTTTATTTTATTATATTATATTATATTATATTTATTTTATTTTATTTTATTTTATTTTATTATATTATATTATATTATATTATATTATATTATATCATATCATATCATATCATATCATATCATATCTTATTTTATTTTATTTTATTTTATTATACATCACTTTTTATCATTTTTATGGATGCGGCTAGGCACAGGCCATTATCACATTGAGTTTACACTGCAGCCATCAACTTAGTTTTATTAGCGTTTCATGCTATTCAGTGTTTTTGTTTGGGGAGGGGTATAAAATATAAAACCTTAGAAAATTAACATTTCTGCTTTTTTAGGAGGGTTTTTTCCATTAATGTGTGATACAAAACTAAAATAAAATAGCAAATGTCAAATAATGTGGAATCTTTCATGGTTAGAGTAGAAACCATGTTGTCTGTATCGCCACTGGACTGAAACTGTTGTTTGTGAAAGTGCTGTGAGTATGTATGTTGATGGTGGGTGGGGTGTAGTTGACGAAGGGGTGGCTCAGTGAAGTCTAGACAGAGGTTCTTGTCTTCAGACTAAGACATAAGGCTTCCAAGCAGTGAGGGATATAAGGCAACCAGTGAACAGTCAGTTTTTGAAGCCGATGTGTCAGAAGCAGGAAATATGGGCAAGCTTAAGAATCTTAGGGTCTTATTGTCACAGAAGAGCTACTGTGGTGTAGAAAGTGATGCTGACTCTGATAGAAAGGGGTCAGAACACACAGTGCAGCACAGAGAGAAATAGATTGATGCTCAGTGTTACAGGTGATCAAGAACAACGTACACTGTGGTCCGAGTGCAGGCAGGAGCTCTGTCAACGTTTGCTATAACATGGTCCATGTTCCATCACTGAGCCATCACTGACCGTGCTTTTCTTCTTCTCCAAAGAGATGTTCCATCCTGTCTGGAGGCAGATGGCCTGGATGTGGCTTTGCTCAGGCTTTCTGCTCCTGCAGTTGATCCTCAGTGTGACTGCAGGTGCTAAGGACACCTACCACAGCCCAGTTCTCCACAGGCAAAAGCGAGAATGGAAATTCAATACGTTCTTTGCTCATGAGGAACTAGGACTGCAAAGTCTTCCACAAAAAATAGGAAAGGTAATTCTTTTTCTTTTTTTTTGCAGCATCTTTTATGTTTTTTTCATTATGAATTTCTAGACACTTTAATTTTTATGAGCAACCCATTGCACTGAAACTGATATAACTGATATAATAGTATTTCAAGGTAACAACAAGCATAATTATCTGCCAAATGGACAATAAAAATAAAATAAAATAAATAAAATTGTGTAATATTATGTTGTAATATCTTGTAATATTCTAACAGATGGATCTGAACGATTAAATGTTTTGTTCTTTGAATTTTAATCTTCTTCCAGTTGGTAAATTCCCATCACGAAAAGACCAATGCAGTGTATAAAATCTCAGGAGAAGGAGTAGGTGACCTCTTCTTTGTGAATGAAAATGGAGAGATCTGGGTTAAGGCGACCCTGGATCGAGAAAGGAAAAGCACGTATAGACTGCACGCTGAAATCAGGAACGCCGACACCAAGGAGAGGCTGGAGCCTGACGCTGATTTTGAAATACAAGTCCAAGACGTCAACGACAACGCGCCAGTTTTCTCTGACACCTATACTGGACGTGTCAATGAGCGATCACCTAAAGGTACATCCTACATTCAGAGCTGCACGATTCACATCAGCCCTCACTGATGCTGCTTGAACTTTCATACAAACTGGCAAACATGGTGGTGGTAGTGCAATAGTGTGAGTCATGCTTTGCTGCTGGGGCGACTGGTCATAATTGACCAAATTCTGTTCTCTACTAGAAAGTCCTGCTGGAGAAATCTGATTCAAGATTTAAGATGTTTATTTGTCACATACACAGTTATACTAGTACAACGTGTAGTGAAAAGTCTTAAAAGAGGTTTGCAAGGTGAGATATCGAAATATACATAGATACAGAATGTGAGGTTGAATTTAAATATAGAGAATATAGAGAATATGTGCAGACTGGCAGATGTGCAAAAGGCAATGTGCAAGTAGATCAGTTGTTATGAGCAGTGCAAGGCAGTGGCTTTGGTTTGTGTGCATAGCAGTTGCCTATCCAGAAGGTGTATAGTCCAGGTGAGACCTACTGAAGGTGAGGCAGGTCCTGGTTTAGGAGCCTTATGCGGGTAGAAACTCCTCTTGAGTCTCTGTGTTCTGGTCATGAGGCTGTGGAACCATTTGCCTGAGTTCAGACAAACAGTTCTTTTGTTTGGAGGCTGTTGTCCTGGCACCACAACTCCGTCATGAAGTGACCCCTCATTATTAGAGATGAGGCCGAGAACGAATGTGTCGTCAGCAGACAACTGAATTGGAGCTGTGAGTGGCTACGCAGTCGTACGTATAGATCGAATACAACAGGGGACCCAAAACGCATCCTTGTGGGGCTCCAGTGCTGAGAGTGATAGAGCTGGACACACAGATCTGAACAGTCTGAGTGGACACACAGTGTTGAAAGCTGAACTGCAGTAAATAAAGAGCAGTGTCACATAACTCTCTCTCTTACTGTCCACATGGGTGAGGGTGGTGTGCAGGACGTGAGCGATGGCGTCCTCTATGGGTCTGTTTGGATGGTACGCAAACTGTGGGGGGTCGATGGACCTGGGGATGGCTGAGCAGATGGAGTTTTTAACAGGTCTCTTAAAAAAACACCTTCATGACTAGAGATGTTAAAGCCACAGGGCAGGACTCATTCAGGCTGGAGGGCTTGTTGGAATCACTCCATTATGATTTAAGTAGATGACAGTGACATTAACAATGTAAATGTCTTTTCACAGGGACGACAGTGTTGACTGTAACTGCCACTGATAAAGACGACCCGAACTCTCCCAATGGAAAAGTCGTATACACGTTAATGAACGGAACAAAATATTTCAGCATTAATAAAGAAACAGGTAATGTATAGCACTAATTGTTAGCTACACTTGTGTTTTATGTAAATATTTAACAATGAATGGACCAATAACAATGGTTTGATTTCTGAATTTTTTCAACTAAGAAATTATCGATTACATTTAAGGTGATTCTTCATACCAAGATACAGTGCAGTTGTCCACTTAAGGTCAGAAGGGTGCTGGATGCCACTGTTGGATGTTACTTGAATCCATGTGCTTTAATTTTTCAGGTGAAATCACTGTTGCGGATAACAAGCTGGACCACGAATCTCAAAGTCAGTATAAGCTTATTGTCCAAGCCTCAGACTCACCTGGATTACCTGGAGGATTGCATACTGACACCATAGTGACCATCAACATCGGTGACATCAACGACAATATGGCCTCCTTCAAACTTGGTACGTGAACTTGCAGTGCTGTGTGAGGATTCGCCTCATGTACATCTGCCCTAGTCTTTATGATATCCATACAATAAAGCTTCCTGGTTGTAGAAATTACTCTAACTGATGCATTCTAGCTGAAATTTGCTTAGGTTCCTACAGGAACATCCTGACAACACCAGCACTTTGTAAGAATGTATGTAGGGATAGTGAGATCCTGACGTTAGCAGTATCTTGGGCATGGAGAAAGGCTAATTGAGTAATATGACCTACATGTGCATCCAAATATAAGTGTCTATAGTGATGAAGAGTAGCTGTCAAACTGGTGAGGTCTTACATAAAACCTGGCAGCTTCTGGCAGCTTTTGGCAGCTTTTGGGCCTAAAACGCTAAAAGTATAGCACTTTTTACAGCTGACATTGTCACAGGGCAACTTTACAGAATTACAGAGTAATGAGTGAGCCAATGAGCCAAAGGAACCAAGACTCAGAAGGGGAACCCGTCCTCCTCTGGTCGAAGCCAGATAGCAATAATAAACCATAAACTAGAGTCTCAGTTTATGAAGGTGGCATCAGTTAAAGCCTGGAACTTGGAGCAGCAGCCCCTGTTTTAGAGCTGGAGGTGGGCAGCACGTGAAGCACATGGAGATGGTCTGTGGTAGCTAAACAAGTCTGAGGACAGGTGAGCAGGAGGCCCCAATGAAGGATGATCTGGTCAAAAGCACCAGGTCAGAATCTCCAGAGATAGTAGATCAGGGTGGATGGAAGTGCAGCAGCTTCTAGTGTACAGGTGGGGTCAAAAAGTCTGAAGAAATGTATATGACATCGCATTGGTCTTCATTATAGAGGATGACATATATATATATATATATATAGTCCACATATAATCCAGGTTTATCATGTGGTTTAGCTGATATATGTAGTTGTGAATGATCTGCAGGACGTCCCAAGTCACGACAGCCCTAAAAGTGAAATATTGACACTGTATCATTATAAATCATCATACAATTAATTAATTCATTCATTAATTTTAATTACAATTACATAAAAATTTTAATTAATTTTTATTTTAATATCTCTGTAACGCAAACCGAATGACCTCTATCTTTACATCATGTATTTACGCATGTTTT
>JBBPDA010109591.1:0-10198 GCA_037974385.1 Arnoldichthys spilopterus
TTCATTTCTTTGTCATTGGACAAACTTACAAAATCAGCAAGGGGTCAAATAATTATTTCCTCCACTGTATATATATAGTATAAAAAATAACATTTTATCTTGTATCAACTACTTCTTCTCTATGATCCCTATCACACCTTCTGAGAAATGGTTTGAACATATAGACACAATTATTACACAATTTTACTGGAAGAACAAAAAAACAAAAATCAAACTCTCAACATTACAAATGGAATAAAACACATGGTGGATTAGATGCACCTAATTTTCGACATTATTTCTTATCTAATCAAATACAATACCTTGTCAAAGCAACTCAAAAACAGTCTGCCAATATCTCCTGGATAGAATTAGAACAATCACAATTTCAAAATATTTCAATTACTGATATAATATTTTTAAACACAAGTACAAAACAATTACGATGTTTTAAAAGTCCTGTCATCTGAACAACTCTACTAGCCTGATGGAAAGCAAACAAAATCGCACAGCTCCCTGGGCCCTTGCAAATATACATCAATCTGACACAATCCTGACTGTCACGAACTGTGGGTTTTTAGGAAGCAAGTGCAGCAATATATATAAAACAAAAGCTTTATTAAAAGGTGACAAAAAACAAGAAACACAACCTAGAAAACAAACGGGAACTACAGGGTGACATAAACGAGGATGGCAGAATGTCATGAAATGATGACAACAATCCGCGAAAAGAGAACCAAACACAGGGGTATAAAAAATGACATAAACAAGAAACAGCTGACATGATTAATGACAGGAGACAAGACACAGCTGTGGATGCAGGAACAAGGGCGTGGCTAAACAAACACGAGACAGGAAGCACATGGAGAGACCAAAGCAAAACATGAAACAGGAAGGACAGGACGTTACACTGACATCAAAATAGGCATCTCCCGTTTGCACTTCCCTTCATGGAAAAAACAAGCAATTTCTCACCTTCATCATCTATTCAAAAATAATCACTTTTAACCTTCTCAGAAATAACACAGAAATATGAAACCGAAGGTCATCAGTATTTTAAATTTGAACAACTAAAATCATTTATAAAATCAAAAATAAATATAAACAACCCTCTTTAAAACCTTCAGCATTAATAAATGATATACGTAATTTACATGGCATTTACATAAATTACCCACCAAACTCTATAAACTTCTAGCAAACACTAACACAATATCAGCACCAAAAGAAAAGTGGGAAAATGATAAAAAGAATATCTACCTACATAGACTTCTGGATACAAATATTTAAAAATATATATTCTGAAACTAACTGAATGAGTATAAAGTCATTCACAAAATTAATAAAAACCCAGTATAAAATGTTTAAAATGGGATTAGCCAACATAGACAGATGCTTTCAATGCCCCATTAACAGCACCGATGACTTCTTACATGCCATGTGGTCCTGCCAACCAGTTCACATATTTTGGGCAGCAGTAACCCAAAGGTTAACATCATCCTTGGGCTGCAGGATCCCACTCTCTGCAACTTTATGTCTGCTAGGAGATACAACATAGATTTGCCTACCTAGCAAATATAGAAATCCTTTATTAATTTCTCAAACCATCACCAAGAAAACTATCCTGCTCAACTGGAAAACCAAACAATCATTAAATATCAGTCAATTAACAAACCTGCTTAAACAACATGAAGAAAAACATGGCAGTATTCACTGAGAAATAGAAATCTTTCATAACGTGATTTATTATCACAATATGGTTCTTTTAGACCATGTCATCTTCACCTGCCACCCCCATTCTCCTAAGGTTTATGTATGTATATGTGTATGTATATACATATGTATAGATGCATACAAATATATAATTTCTTGCTCCCTTCCCTCCCTCATCTTCAGCACTGTGGGGGTTGGACTTGGTGGGTTCCCTGAAGCGGGGGCAGTCTATTGGGTTCTTTGACGTGGGGTTGGAGCTGCTTTGCGGCATCCCTGACGTGACGTGGGGGCGGAGCTGCTTGGCCAAATCCCTGATGCAGAGGTGCTTGGCCAAATCCCTGATGCAGAGGTGGAGCTGCTTAGCGAAATCCCTGATGGGGGGGCGAAGCTGCTTGGCGACATTCCCTGACACGGGGATGGAGCTGCTCTGCGACAACCCTGACGGGGGCGGAGCTGCTCGGCGATGCGGAGGCGTGGTTCAGCGATGCAGAGGCGTGGCTTGGTGACGTGGGGGTGTGGCTCGGCAATGCGCAGCTCGCTTCTCCTTGCCCTTCTGATGCTTTTTTGGTGTGTCATTAGCGCCCGATGGAAGAAGGTACAGTGCGTACCCCTTGCGGCTCTGCCTTAAGAGGGACTCCAGCTCATTCCCCAGCCTCCTTAGTTCATACTCCCCAGTCCTTACCTCGGCCCGTCTGAGGTCCCTGAGGAGGGAGAAAGAGGGTGAACCGGCTTCGCTGCTGCTTCCATAAAGTTGGTCGGTCTTTCTGTCACGTAGGAGGGGTGATTGAGGAAGCAAGTGTGAGCAAAGCATTGAAAATAAAAGGGGTTTATTAAACAAAAACGACATATACTACAAATGTAAACTGAGAAACAAAACACGAAGGCATACAGGGCAGAAAACAATGGCAGAACGACAACGTAAAGACATGAAGACACCTGGGGACAGGGAATAAGGACCAAGTGTGAGGCGGGGCGAGGGCGTGGCAAACATGAACATGAGGACAGACATGACACATTATTTAAACAAAACACAACACGGACACATGGAAACACAAGGGGCGTAATACATTACAAATAAATATTTTTAAATATTTGTATCCAAAAGTCTATGTTAGTAGGTGTATAATTTTATAGTTAAGGATATCATTTATTAATGCTGAAGGGTAGAGTGGGTTGTTATTTATATTCATTTTTGATTTTAAAACTGATTTTAGTTGCTCGTATTGAAGATACTGACCTTTAATCCATATTTCTGTGTTATTTCAGAGAAGGTTAATAAGTGATTATTGATGAATAGATGATGAAGGTGAGAAATTCCTTGTTTTACCATGAAGGAAAGTGCAAAAGGGAGTTGCCTATTTTGAAGTCAAGGTTGTGCCAGATATATATATATTTGCATATTTGGTGTATATTTGCAAGGTGCCAGGGATGTCTTTGTGATTTTGTTTGCTTTCCACCAGGCTGACGGAGTTGTTGACATGACAGGATTGTTTTATACTTGTGTTTAAAAACATATATCAGTAATTGAAATATTTTGAAATTGTGATTGTTCTAATTATATCCAAGGGCTATTGGCAGATTGTTGTTAAGTTGCTTTGACAAGGTATTGTATTTGATTAGATAAGAAATAGTGTCGAAAATTAGGTGCATCTAATCTACCATGTGTTTTTTTCCATTTGTAATGTTGAAAGTTTAATTCTTGGTTTTTTATTCTTCCAGTAAAATTGTGTAGTAATTGTGTCTAAATGTTTGAACCATTTCTCAGAGGGTGTGATAGGGATCATAGAGGTAAAGTAGTTGATACGGGGTAAAATTTTCATTTTTACACTGGCAAGTTGTCCTATTATGGAAAGGGGGAGATTGAGCAAATGTTTTAGGTCATCTTCAATTGCTTTTAATAGTGGTGTATAGTTAAGGTTAAGCAGTTCTGAGAGCCTGGAAGAGATGTTAACACCTAGGTATTTAAAATTGCCAAAATGGAATGGAAAAGATGGATTTTGGCCTGCAGGATCCCAGGAATCCTCATTTAATAGGAGTATCATTGATTTGGACCAGTTAATTGTAAAATTGGATAGGTTAAAAAATTAATTAATTGTAGAATGTGTTCCTTTTACTGGGGTTTTTGTAGATATAATAATATGTCATCTGCATAGAGGCTAATCTTGTGTTAATTATTGGTTGTTTGGATTCCTATTATTTTACTATTTTGTCATATGGCTGCTGCTAGAGGTTCAATAAAAATTGCAAAT
Organism: Arnoldichthys spilopterus; assembly: GCA_037974385.1. Taxonomy (NCBI): domain Eukaryota; kingdom Metazoa; phylum Chordata; class Actinopteri; order Characiformes; family Lepidarchidae; genus Arnoldichthys; species Arnoldichthys spilopterus. The sequence goes on from JBBPDA010109591.1 coordinate 3,942, forward strand.
AATGATGGTGAGAGTGGACATCCTTGTCTAGTGCCCTGTTGAAGAGTGAAGCATTTTGTGGTTACCAAAGCTTTAGGTGAAGTGTATAGTATTTGGATCCAATGAATGAATGACTTTCCAAAATCAAATTGGTGCAATGTATTTAATAAGAAAAACCAGTTCACTTTGTCGAATGCTTTTTCAGCATCTAACAACAAACCCTGGGTGACTCAAGATTTAAAAGCCCTCCTCAATGAGAAGAAGATTGTCAGAGCCACGCCCACTCCCAGGGGAGATGGAGCAAGAGCTCCATCTAGTGGACAAAGTAGGTCACATTCCCCTGAAAATTGATCCTCTGAGCTGGCCCTCCCTCCAGGTGCAGTGCATCAATGCATCAACTTGCACTTGTGTCCAAGTCCTGTTTCATCATAAAGATGGCTTTTAACTCTGGAGACAGGGAGAGGATGAAAGCGGTGCAGAGGGACCTGAAAAGAGAGATCAGGAGGGGCAAGAACATCTACAGGAAGAAAATGGAGGACAGCCTACAGGGGAACAACACAAGAGAAGTCTGGAGGGGCCTGAAAAAAATCTCAGGTCACTTTAAAGACAGCCCGAACTAGGGGACCGAGAAAGAGCTATTGAACTGTTTTTTAACAGATTTGATTCTGCCAAAACCCCCACTCTCCCTCCAGAACCTGACAGCTTCTCTCCACCACCACCCCCAGCAGGGAGCACTGTGAGAGTCATGTTTTTTGACTTCTCCAGTGCTTTCAACACAATTCAGCCATCACTGCTGAGAATGAAGCTAGAGAAAGCTGGAGTGAGCTGCCACCTGGCTGCATGGACCACTGACTACCTCACTAAGAGATCACAGTATGTGAGGCTACACAACTGCGTGTCTGATGTAGCGGTCTCCTTCACTAACAGACTGTTACACCCTTTATGCAAGAAGGAGCGCTACTGCAGGTCTTTTCTACCATCAGCCTTCAGATTGCACAACACCTCGGTAAACTAGACAATGGAAAAAAACTCAAACTTCTCCGCCTTGACATACAGCTGGTTCTCCAATAAACGTTGCAGCACTGATCGCACGTTTGACGTGCTCAGTGTGATTTTTTTAGTAAATAAGAATGTTGTCAATATAAGTTATGACAGTCTTTCCTAACATGTCCCAAAATACTTTGTTAATGAATGATTGGAAAAGTGCTGGCACCAACGAGATGCCATACGGTACCACCAAGTATTCGTAATGGCTGTTGGTCATAAAGAAGTTTTTCACTCGTCACCTTCTTTAATGCGTACAAGAAAATAAAATGATCTCAAATCTAATTTGGATAAAGATTGTCACCCCTCTTACCTCGTTCAGCCCCCTATAATCTATACAGGGTCGTAGGCCCCCGTCTTCTTTCTGAACGAAGAAAAATCCAGCTGATGCCTGCGAGGAGGAGTGTCGAATGTAACCTATGTCTAAGGCTTCTTGAATGTAACGCTCCATGGCCTCTGTCTCAGCTCGAGAGAGGGGGTAAGTAGGCTAACAAGGGGGCATGCACCCATGTTTTAAATCAATGGCGCAGTCTCAACGTCTGTGCAGCAGGCAGTTGGGTGGCCTTTTTCTTGCTAAATACCTTGGCTAAGTCTCGGTATTCAGCAGGGATGTTAGCTTTCATGATAGCCTTAGCGCTTTCAATGCTGGTGGCAGTGCAAGGCAGGGAAATGCAGTTTTTGTGGCAAAATGGTGACCAACCGATAATCTCAGGACGGAGCCAAGAGATATGCGGGTTATGCTTTTTTAATTTTTTCTCTTACCTTGGCCAATGGGTCGCCCATCTAACGCCAGCACAGAAATTGGTTTATTCAAAATATGAGAATTCAAGACCCAACTACTTTGTGAGTTGCTCTTCAATCAGATAGGTCGCGACTCCAGAGTCTACCAAGGCTGAAAGAGAAAAAGGAGCATGGTGAGTAGCAAACCGAACCGGGACCATAAGGGGTTTAGCTAAGTGACCGATCACTGCACTTACCTCTCCCCTCTTGTCCATGTTATCGCGCGGTTTGGTGGGGCACACACCCATTCGGTGTCCCATCCCACCACAGCACCCACAGAGCTTGCGTCTGGTTCTCAGCTTCCTCTCCAGGCTTGACAGCCTCGCTGCTCCGATCTCCATCGGCTCCTCCCTGGGTATTGCCGGCTTGGGCTGCAGCCGCGGCTCCATTCTCCAGGGCCTCCGCTCATGGACAAGGTTGTCCAACTTTATGGACAGGGAGATCAGAGTGTCCAGGCACAGGTTTTCATCCTGGCAGGCCAGCTTGGCCTTCAGTCTCTCAGACAGCCCCTCCCGGTACACCGTGCACAGTGACGTGTTGTTCCAGCCAGACAGGGCTGCAATCATGCGAAACTCCACAGCGTATTCAAATGCCTTGTGAGCCCCTTGGTGGCCTTGGTGGTCAGTGTTGATGAGTGAAAGAGGATGATAGCTAAATAGATAATTAAGGTCCTTGTTGGGTTTAGGGATTAATGAAATATTGCTGTATTTATGTGTGTGGGAATTGAAGAAGTAGTTTTAATTTCAACTACTACTCTGTGAAATAGTGGTGAGAGAGTATTCCAAAAGTGTTTGTCAAATTTAGCAGGGAAACCATCTGGACCAGGTGATTTATTGTTGGGCATTTGGTCTAAAGCTTTTTTACATTCCTGTGGGGTTAGTGGGGAGTCTAACATGTCTGAGTGTTCCTGGGAGAGTGTAGGTAATGTTAATTTGTTGAAGAATGAGTCTACTTCTGTTTGGGTGGGAGAAGGTTCAGAAGAGTATAAGTTATTATAGAATGTCCTGAAAACATTATTAATTTCTTGTGGATTTTGTGTTATTTTTCCTGTTGTATCCAAGGGTCGACACAAGAACGCTCAGTACTGCCTGCTGGACCAGTTGGCTTTGCGTCCTCCCAGCGTCTCACTGCCTCTGAAATAGACCCAGTGCTTGCACCCTAACGCATGCCACCTGGGAGAACTCCGGATCAGAATTCCGGAGAGGGAGACCGACGACGACCACTAGGTGGGGGTAATTCTCCATTCTCCCTTGATAAAGTGGGTACATATAAAGGAGTTGTAGTACATATATATGGTATAGCTTTATTAATTTAGACTTTTTAAATTGAAATAGGTACACCCAAAATAAAAATGTAGGAGTCACATCATTGACCCACTTACTGATATTTAACTTTATGCTGCTGCATTCTTCTTACCCCTGTGTCATTGTTGCATCACATTATTGCATTTTTTGCACATCCTGCTACTACTGCATTCCTAACTCAAGAGGGATTGTTAGGGATGGCAGTGCAATAGGCAGACGTATACTGCTTTGCACTGGCAGGTCATGACCATTTTATCTCCAGAGCGAAGCCAACTCATGCTGGATTTGAAATGAGGCTCTAGACCACAAACAAAACCACCAGCACTGAGCTCACAACAGAGCTACAAGGACACAAGAGCCTCAGTGAAGCAGAGTGTATGTTGTGCACCCATCAAGTATGTGCATATATTACTACCCTGATGTGTCCTTAAAACAATCTGACTGAATGCACTTCATTTATAGACCAACACAATCACATATGGGCACATTTTGTGGAGGTTCTTTGGTTCTTTAAACTTATAATTCACACACACATTTCATTTATGAAAATGGTTCTTCAAAGAATCATTAAAAAAAAAGTCCTTAGGGGAACTTAAAAAAAGGTATTCTGTGGAATAACACAAAGAACACTTCTGGCATTCTTATTTTTAAGAGAGGGTTATGAAATCATGAAATGATGTGAGAATACAACAGTAACAAACAGACAAACTTACAAAACCCAAAACCTCAAAGTCTAAGTAAGGGTTTCTATGTAATAACAAAAAGATTTTTTTTCTATGTTGTACTGGTAACTTTACAAAAACACCTTATTAAAGGTTGTGCACTAAATGCAGCACAGCATGTCCACTGTCTGCAGAGCTGACATCAGAACGCCTTGGCAAGTCTAAAACAATGCAATGAGTAACCATCTCAGAAATATGGTTCATGGTCCTTTTTTGGTAAAATATCCCTCTTATAAGAACGGAATTAGATCTTATGTATAGAGTGGCACTCTATTGTTGTCCCAAGAAACAAAGAGCTTTGAGGACAGGCTCAATAATGACAAGATCACAAAATTATTCTTGATTTGCTTTCAATTGTGAAAAATAAGTGGGTTTAACAGCACATCATTTTTAGATGAATGGAAAATGTATCAGTGTAGAGTCATTTAGAATATGACCATTTATCATGCATTGTCCATAATATCAATATAAAAGTTAAAGGGTGTTTTTCAGGTGGACGTTTTCCCCTGCTTGCCAAAATATAATAGGTAAACAGTTAAGAAAAGAGCACAGGCCATTTTAAATCCAAATCGAAATCAGATTTACATTTATTACATTTGGCAAGTGCTCTTAACCAGAGTGAGCTGAAAAATGTGGAAAAAGCAAGCACCAAACTGTTAGAAAAGTGAATACTACGTACCCAGGGATCCAGCAAGAAGCCCCACCATTGATTAATCTGGCTGCATAGTTAAAGTCAACTTGAATCAGTATCACACATTCCTTCCATACTGTGATGTATTGCAGAGTGAAACAGCATCAGAGAATGACAGATGAGCATTTTACTCAATGATAGGTAAAGCAATAAGGGGGGGATGGTGAAGCCTGGCACTGGTTACTGGTTATTATTTTTCTCATGCTGCTGGTGCACAGTGATGTACACTCCTAAAAATAAAGTTATCATACATGGCATTTTGCACAGTGCTGAAATAGAAAGAAGGAAAGAAACACATTTGCTTCCTCAGAAACATTTGAATAAATAGTTCTTTGAAAAACATAATATAGGGCAAACCTTATCGTAACAATTTAAAGAACCTTAACTTAATGTAAATGTTTTCAAAATATAAAGCAATTATTAAATTTTTCAATTTGGTTCTTTAAACACAGGACTGTTGAAGCTAATTGAAAAAATATATTTAAAGAGAAAATAAATGCAGAATTAGAGTAACCTAATAATAGTCAATATCCTAAAGAGATACACTTATGGGGCTATGTTGAAACCCTTCTTGTTTTCTTGTTGTCTGAATGTGCAACTTGATATCTGAACCTTGAAAACAGAATTTAATGGAGTTCTTAAAACAAAATTTTAAAGGAGCCTCCATGACATTCTGTAGATTATCCTATGGTCTTCTCCTCTGCTTTCTAGACTAAGAGGAGATGAAAGACAGTGGATCCCTTTGGCATGGACCCCAATCTGGCACGCTAACCTGCCTCTCACAGCGAGGTTTGATTCCAGAATCTTATCGATTCTGCAGGACAAAAATAGAGACTTGGCTGACGCCACATTTATCATCTGCTTCCTTCTCACTGCGGAGATATGTGCGAGCGTGTGTGTATGTGTTGTCGTGTGTGTGTGTGTTAGTCATCGCTGGAGGGTTTAACTCCATGTCTCCCCTGCGTCAGAACGGAAACGGCACCACATTGACTTTTTGTGTTTATTAAAAAAAATAAAACCTCGAAAACAATTTCCTAAATACTAAATGCATGAAGTATATATTAACCTGCTTAAATTTTGATGCTTAGTGCTTATTTCCGTTCACCCATATGTATTGCATAGACTCTTTTCGCAGATCCTCTTTACGTAGTCGTAAGTGAGGTCACACGGATGTGCGTCACGCTTGAATGTCAGTCCTCTCAGGGGAAAGAAAAAAAATCGCCCTAAACTGCATTTCCTCCCCGCAAAAAAATAAAAAGACGAGTGGCTTCATGAATAAGGCAGGAGAAGTTGGAACTGGCTGAATAACAGGCTGCTTCTGTCGCTCATGTTCGCCTCGGGGAGGGCGATGACGCGGCGGTCAGGTGCCTCTTAAAACGCGAGGGTGAGCTGTCCGGTGCTGAAACGGAGTAGGAACGCGGCGGGGATAATGCTCGTGTCGCTGCAGTCCTTTTTCTGAGCTCCCTCCTACCTCGCTGAAGGTAAGGCGGGTTTCGGGTATTAGTTGTGTACGGTCTGCTAACACGAGCTGATCTGGGGCTCCTTGATTTTATTGAAAGGCAGAGCAGGAGGTTTAATACAGTTTCATTTCAGGCTGTTGTCACTATATCAATCTACTGTCTCAGCTGCGACCTTTAACTCACATATCATGAGAAATTGGGCTTTTTTTTTTTTAGCTCGGCAGGCTCACTTTTGAAAAACCCTTGTTCTTTCCTTTGTTTCTTTCATATATATATA
>JBBPDA010109592.1:0-10197 GCA_037974385.1 Arnoldichthys spilopterus
GTGGGAGGAAACCGGAGCACCCGGAGGAAACCCACGCGAACACGGGGAGAGCTTGCAAACTCTGCACAGAAAGGCACATGTGGCCAACCCGGGGATCAAACCCAGGACCTTCTCACTGTGAGGCGACAGTGCTAACCACTGCATCACCGTGCTGCCCGTTTTGTGAACATATGAAAATGAAATGCAAACGCAGCAGCACGTCTGGTCTTTAATACACCAAAATTCTCAAACGCCACTCCACTGCTGAGAACTCTTCACTGGCTTACTGTGGCACCTGCATTAGATTTAAATCGCTGATACTTGCTTACCAAGCCTAAAAAAATGGTCCAGCCCCTCATCTACAATGATTAAACCACAGATCACAGCTTGCCCTCTTAGAGCATCATCCTCAACCTGACTGGACACCCACCTTCTAAAAAATCGAAGCCCGACATCAAAGCTCTTCTCCATTTTGGCAGCTAAGTGGTGAAATGAACTTCCCCTAATAGTCAGAACTGCAGAGTCCCTCAGAGTCTTCAAACAATGACTGAAAACAAAGGTCTTCACAGAGTACTTAGGACAATAACTTTGTCCCAACAGAACTAACAAACTTGACATTTAAAAAAAGGCTTTTCTATGTAAAGGATTAGCATCAGCAAGTGTAGAATCTTGGTTGACTAGCAGCTCTTAATCCAAGTCTTGGTTTACTGGTGTAACAGCACCCACACACCCACTCACACCCAGCCACACCCACACGCGCACACACACACACACACACACACACACTGGGTGAGAGGTATATGTTACTGATGGTTACTTAAGTATGAAATCCTGAAAATCACAACAAATTACAAGCATACAATGTGGAGTTCTGTTAATTATCTCCAATATTTCTTAATGATTATAGCCCCCTTTAATTCCTATATATCAATCATTTTCAGGGACAGACTACGCTCACCTCTTGCCACAAACTGCACGTCTTTAACCTCCTTTAAAAAAAACTGCAGAAGCAACCGCAGGTTACACTCTTAAAACAGGAGCTTCTAAAGTGTCATAGAAACATCATTTGTGTGAGTCAAGAAGTTTTTAAAGGTTTGAAGAACCTTCCAATAAAGTTCAGTTTCTTTACCAATTAAAGAGCTCTTGTAGGAACCTTTACCTTACGTGAAGTTATTTTAACCTTTAAAAAGCCTCTATACACTCCACATCTATTTGTTGCAGTTCTTCAAATAGAATTTTTGCCCATTCTTGTTTTATACAAGGCTCCAGGTGCTTAACAGTCCAACGGCAGCTGTTGTGCGTTTCTTCTCGTAATGATGCTCCTAACATTTTCAGTAGGAGATAAATCTGGACTGCTGGCAGGCCAGTCAAGCACACACACACACACACACACACACACACACACACACACACACACACACACACACACACACACACCTGGATTCACCTGACCACAGCATACGCTTCCATTGCCTTTTGGTCCATCTGAGATGAGCATAGAGTATTGTTTCTGTATAGAACTGAAGTTTGGCATTCTCTTTGCATAACAGAGCTCCGGGGTACATTTCTCATGCACTGCCTTTTGAGGGCTCAAAGGTTTCTGGCCTTTGAGATTTCTCACGATTCCTTGAACCCATTAATGAAATTCATTGTAATCCTGTGATGGGAAATGTTCCCTTTGAACTGACTGACAATCTCTCACAAAGTTTGGCACAAAATGGAGAGCCATAACCCATCTTTGCTTGCAGACACTGACCCTTTTATACACAATCATTATCCTCTCCCCTGTTTCCAGCTCAGCTGCTTATTGTGGAATATTGGAAGACAGCAAAGCATGGATATTCTAGAAAATTCCATTCCTACTTTGTGGAGTGTATTGCAGGTGTCAAAGTCTATATTTGTTTATATTTTCAAAATACATTAATAAGTTAAATCAGTAAAAACACTGAAACATTTCTTTGAATTTGTATCAGTTAATATATATAACAAAAATAATAAATATGTTAATATATCACATTCTTGTTTTTACTGCATTTTATGAAAAATGTAAAAAACTTTTCAGTCTGTATATTTTCCTGTGCAAACTGCCACACTGGGGATTATTCAGTAATTATGAAGACACCTAAAGAATCATTTATTTATAGTCCATCACTTGACAATACACTGGAATGCAAAAAACGTGATGCACACAATGATGGTCCTTTGATGATTTTCAGCTGCATTTTGATAATCACACCATTTAATGCGATTACATTTGTTAAAGTTGTACAGCTACAGAAATCTGTCCAAACCTAAAAGGACCCACAATTCAATGCTGGTATTGGACATAAATATCAAAAACTCAAATATTTTTCAGTGAGGTCCCTAAAGCACCTAAAGAAGCATTCATTTATAGTCCATCCATTCATCCAAAAGCAAAAGGAGCCTTTTCCCATTTCCCTTTATAACACATGAACTGCATTTACCATATTTTATTTAGAGTAAGCAGTTCATGCTCATGTATTCATACAGACAAACAAACAAACAAACAAACAAACAAACAATCAAACATTACCAACAGGTGTTAGGTACAATTACTTAATCATTAAGTAGTGACAGATATTAGGTAGAATTTAACCAGACATACATGTGTGATAAATCTCTATTAAAGGTCAGACGTTTAAATTTGCACTCTTACTACCATTGCCCCACAGGGCTTTTAAATAATGAAAGAAGCTTACAGACATATATAGGCTTGCAGTTTCACAGAATGGCGACACTGTAAAGCAACAAGGAGAGAGAAAGCTAACATGAGGCTTCGCCATCAGCGTAAATCATTTGTGTTAATAAGGTCACCCAGTGTATGAATCTCTCTGATGGGGTGCAATGGGTTTTATAATAACCCAGTCCTGGCAGCAACACGTGACAATACACTGCACAAAACGTGATGCACACAATAATGGTCCTTTGATGATTTTCAGTTGCATTTTGATAATTATGCCATCTAATGCAATCACATTATTTTAAGGTGTACAGCTACAGAAATGTATACAAACCCAAAAGGAACCAACAATTTAATGTTTGTATTGGACGTCAGTGCTCAAATGTCTGTCAGTGAGATCCCTAAAGCCAGCAAGAAAACAACACATTATATAGCTTGATATTTTGTCCTATTTATTCCATGTCTGTGAGAAGACACTGATGAGAATTCAGAAGGCATAACGAAACATTCGGGGTACAAACTACTAAAAAAACAACTAACTAAGAGGGCTGCATAATATGGACATAATCAGTATTGCAATTACACTGCTACATATTGTGATGCATTTCTATGCATTAAAGGGTTTATATCAGCTTGAAGTATGTTAGTTTTCTTAAAACTTCAAATTGTACATTCACTCCCTAATCCATACATTCCATATACAAAAACAAAGCTTTAAAACAGCCCATTTTCAAATCACAGCTTTTGTGATGTCAGAAAACCAATATATTTACATATATCTCCTTATTTAGAATAGAACAGTTTAGTCCCACCCCTTCATATGGACATTTTAAGAAATTATGTGATTGGTTAGAGGCTCATTTGCATATTGCAACCTTCTGCAATATTAGTATTGCAGAGGCCGATATTGCGGTAATGATTAATTGATAATATATTTTGTGTAGCCCTATTAACTAACTGAAAATATTTTAATTTCGTTGATGTTCATCTGTTTATGCAGTTGTACTTTACTTTACAGAGGCAAACACCTAGCTTTTTAAGTTGAGTACATTATATTTATTTGGACTTGTCTGTAAAGGGGTGTAAAAGTCTTTTCTGATGGTGTAGTCAGTGGTGATAATAAGATAAGGCTGTTTATATTATTTTATTTATACTTTATTGCTTTACACCGTGGCATGGTGGTGCAGTGGTTAGCGCAGTCACTTCACAGTTGATCCCGGGTCGGCCACGGGTGCCTTTCTCTGCGGAGTCTGTGTGGGTTTTCTCCGGGTGCTCTGGTTTCCACCCACTGTCCAAAGGCTTGCAATAAGTTGACTGGGAACTCTAAATTGCCCATAGGTGTGAATGTGTGTTTAAATGGTTGTCTAAAATGTGTTGCCCTGCAATGGGTTGGCCTGGGTGTACCCCGCCTTAGGCCCACAGTCAGCTGAGATTGGCTCCAGCTTCCCCACGATCCGGAAAGGGAATACGAGGTGTAGAAAATGGATGGATGCATGGATGTTTACTTCACTGGTTGGGGTAAAAGAGTTAGTCACAATGACTTAACTAGAATTTATAAATATCCTACATATAACAACTAATTACAAGTATTACATAAGGAGGTCTGGTAAACTAATTTTTCTCAGTGATTTTAGTCCCTTCCAGTTCCACTATATCCATCATTTTCATAGACTGACCACTCCCACCAGAGTAAAAGCCACAAATTACACAATTGACTTTAAGGTTTGAAGGATTTGAAGAACCTTTAATTAAAGTACAGTTTCTTTAACAGTTTCAGAGTTCTCCTAGGAACATTAACCGTATGTGAAAGTTCTTTAAACCTTGGCTTTTCAGAAAATGTTGGTATAGTTTTAATTTTTGAGTCATCAGGCTACTAAACTCTTTCTTTTTTGCTCTCTACTCAGTGTTCTTCCACTCCACCCAAATTGCAATACTGCTGTACACAGTGGTCCCTTTCATATATCGCATTTTACACAAATTTCTCATATTTCACATTATGGACAATTGCAAGAAGACTAATGTACTGGTTTGGATATATTCCTTTATTCTTTGATATTTTTTATCCTTTTATTTCTATATTCATATTATATATTGTCATGTTCTTACTGCTGAGTTTACTGGTTCTTCTCCTCCAACACATTTCATTGTACTGTTGACCCAATATTAACACACATATGATCAATAAAACTGAACTTTACACATGAGCCTACGTTCTTTGTTAGTTTGCAATAGCTTAACAAATTATCGTCAAAATCCACTCATTTGCTTTTAATAACATCACACTTTTAACGGAGCGTGACACTATTTGTAACAATAGACCAACAAGTGTGTGAATAACACCAAAGGCCCTGCATTTAATATCTCTGTTGTGATATGACTCATCAGCACTCAGCACTTCAGCACATGTTAAAGCAAATGGGCTTTTAAGGTTGGAGGAGAATCAAACGGTCAAATCTTTGAGACAAAACCTGCTTTATATACCGCACATGACACTGTGATATAAAAGTGTGACCTAACTTTTACATTAACTGAAAACTATCAGCAAAGTGAAGATGTCCCCAAAATTTGATTACAATGTTTTAGCACTTCCATATTTCAGTAACAATTTAGTCTTCATGAATAAACTAATGTAACCATTTTCAATCAATTCCTCAGAATAGCCTCTATAAACAATGCCCATTTATACAGTAGTGGTAGTCTAGTGGTAAGGGACTTGCCCATATGAACAGATGATCACAGGTTAAACTCTCAGCCCAGGTACCACAGAGGTCCCCTTGAGCAAGATACCATCCTGCTACACTGCTCCCTGGATGTTGTTGATAGCAGCATGCAGAGGCCATGTTTCATTTGTGCACATTGTGTGATGGGGTGTGCTTACAATAACTAATTGACACTTACATTTTAATACATTAAAGGGTTTCAATAGTGAAAAACCAAAGTAGTTATTGTCAGAGGTACTGGTGTCAATTATTAGCATGATTATAGCATTCACACACTAGAGAAAGAGAGAGAGGGAGAAAGAGAGAGAATTAGTAGAAAGACTAGAGTTCCTTATTCACAATGGGCCTCACCACAATAGACTTCAGAGCAAGGTTACTTTTCAGGGTTCCACGAGAGGGGCGATTAACTAGCCCAAAGCAGGTGTGAGCAGGACAGCACATATGTGTAGAGTAATCCTACAAACTAACAGACAGCCTAAACAATAACGTAACACTTTAATATTAGTGATAATTATTACAATAGGTCTAGTCCCGAGTCGGCCACAAGGCTTGGAATAGGTTGGTCGGTTACTCTAAACTGCCTGTAGGTGTGTGAGTGGTTGTCTGTAACTGTGTTGCCCTGCGATGGGTTGGCTCCCTGTCCTGGGTGTAGGCTGCAGCTGGAATTGGCTCAAGCTTCCCCGCAACCCAAAATAGAAGAAGCAGTTTAGAAAATGGATGGATAGTAAATTAGGTACCTACCATGTATCTGCACTCCTCCATTTTTTTTTTTTGCTTCAATTACCATTATAGCAGCACTTTGTATTTAGACTGTAGATCGCTTTCTTTGTTAACTTTTTCCTGTTCACCATTGGTAAGGGATCACCAAACAAACATCTTTGGATGAAAAAAAAATAAACTCAACCCAATATGTTTGTGGTGTTAAAAAGGGAAGTGTGAAAGGCTCCTTTTGCAGTCAGAAACCCCTGCTGTAGAGCACTGCAATCTTTGTTCTCCAACATACAACTTTAAACCAGTTGTTTGTTTCTATTAATGCTCTTCTGTTTTTTTCCTCTATATTAAATTAACACCACTTGACCAGTTTAGCACTATACAGCTCCAACCTACATATTGGTATTTAAAGCTTTTAACACATCTGGTTATTTGATTTCACTTTTTATGTTCCTGTTTTACAAGTCTTTCTGTAAACTTAAAACGAGCTGACACCCCAGTTTGATGGAACACCTAGTTCAAGAAAAATGCCCCAAAATCTGAGGGACACTTTAGACTGTTTGGGAGGAAAAAGAGTAGGCACTAGTAAGAGATTTTTTTATATTGTAAACACAGCACAGCACACAGTGCACCACAACAACAAACTCTGCATTTAACCCATCTGGCAGGGGCAGTGGGCAGATAACGTAGGCAGCACCCAGGGAGCAGCTTACAGGTACCTCAGAGTACCTTCAGACAACAGGGTCAACTAACTAACCACCACTGCCACTTTTATGCCACTATAACATAAAGGAGCAAACCTAATTTGGGTAGTAAGGGTTATGTAATGGTTTTGGATGTTGGAAGCAGGTGTAAGGAGTCCAAACAAGGTTTATTCTACAGGGTTAGCAAACACTGAGACTAAACTGGAATGAACTACAACCATAGACTAGGTATAACTCGCATGGCAAGACCTGGTTAACAACAGGGAAGACTCAACATGCATGAACCAGATGTAGCACCAGAAATGTAAAAGAGCTCTGACAGTGACATGACCAAACACTGGAGTTAAATTACTAATACAAGACACAGGACACTTTGGAGGAGGATATGAGATGAGAAGCAGGTGAACTTGCTAATGACAGGGCAGGGCAAAGGCAGGGCTAAGATATATACATAAACATATGGCACTACTAAATGAAATACCAGATAGACATGGCACAAGACGCACACAACAGCAGTATCTACAGTTATCTAAACACATCTTACATTTAAGCAGGCTCATACTGAAGCCAGTGTGAGAAGATGGAAACTTAACACTGCACTGTTAACTTTATGAGAGCAACTATTTGTAATTGCGAACAGACCCCATTGCACAAATTGCAAAGAAATGTGAGTTCTGCATTTAACCCATCCAAATGTAGAGCAGCAGGCAGCTATCAACAGCAACAAGGGGAACAGTGGGTCGATACCTTGCTCATGTGTACCTCAGTGGTACCTGGGCTACGACTTGAACCCACCATCCTCCAATCACAAGGGCAAGGTCCTAAACACTAGCCGACAACTGCCCAAGTTATACTGTGCTAATATAACTCTTAAATTAGCATCATTGAAATGACAGCAATTGCAGGTCAAAACCGGCATGGAAAAACAATGAAAAAGCACTGAATCAATTTTACCAGTTCATTTCTGTATTTTGCTATGGCACTTTTTACACAGTTAACCATTGGGAGACAGTGAGTTTGAGTGCTGGCAATGCTATAGCCATCTATGGCTCGGAGTCCATGACAGTACAGTGGGTTTTGGGTAGGCACTCCCTCTCCCCCATCATTCAACATGACACGAAATAACAATATAGGCAACTGAACTGTTCAATGATGTTGCAGTAGCGTTGTTGGTATTATGTGATAGACCTAGGTAGTAGGTGTGAATTTGCAATGACAAAACTGTAGCAAGTATATCAATATATTAAGCAACTTAGCTGCCTCAAACACTATACATCATAAAAACACTATACATCATAAAAAATAGAAGGCTCATGCCATGGCATGCACATACTTTCACTCACAACGCCTGTCTGGCTGTGCCATGGGAGACATGGTCCCAAAAATAAATAAATAAAATGAAATAAAACAAAAAAACATTGATTTATCACTTGTGTTTACTAATAACCATTGAAAAGAGATGAGGAACATTGGAATAAACCACTAGCTGATGACATTTACAACTACCCATGCATTAGAAGTTGTTTTTTTAGTTTTGAGAAATCCACATACAGTATAAGAGAACATGCAATACATAAGAACTTGTTACACTCATCAGCCGTTGGATGCTTATGCAAGTCACTAACTTGTGACTGGATGGGTACCCCTCCTTTTTTGGGGGTGGTATCTTCAGTACCATATCAGTTATGGAAGACAATTGCATTGAATGCCACTCTCTCATTTGCATGGACTCCATACATATGGCTTATTTTATGAAAGTGACTCTTTGTCATTGTGAACACACTCAAGCACCACAACAAAATGTGACCTCTGCATTTAAGCCATCACACGTGCACATGTGGAGCAGCGGGCAGCTACCAACAGCGCCGGGGGAGCAGTGTAGTGGGACGGTACCTTACTCAAGGATACCTCGGTAGTGCCCGGGCCGGGACTTGAACCTGCGATCTTCAGGTCACAAAGGCAGTGTCCTAGCCACTTTTTTATGTCTAGTTTAAAACACTAGGTTATAAATATGCTAAATATGGAAGGGTATAAATATGCTAAAGTATACAACTTGACCTTAAGACCACTGTTGTACCTCTGAGGGTACATTTACATTGTTTGTACCATAGGTACTGTGGGGGAAACTCAGACTGAGATATCTTTTTTTGTTTTGTTCTGGGACCTCTCCAAGCCACATCTACATTCCGGATCACTACTCAGCAGTGTTCTGGAACCTCACAATTTACAATTTAAGTCCTGGATCAGCATCAAAAAGGCTTTTTGTTGGACTATACTCTGTATTGCACAAAAGTCTCAGTTCTAAATAATACAATATAAGATTCATATTTTGAACAAAACTGAAATAATACAATATTTTTTAATTTGTGGCATAAAATATGATAAGCTAGATGGTGGGAGGGCTGTGGGGTATGGCATGTATGTGCTGGACTGGGCTGTTGTTTGTTTGCACACTGGTGTTTAAACAGTATAGATTAAAACAAAAAAAACATTTTACAGACAATGAAAAACAATATACTTTGCAGTTTTACAGTAAACCATACAGCAAGTGCTTTAATTCAAAGCTCTAACTTCCCCCTAGTGGCTGCATAGGTCCACTGTAAACAAAACAATGGGATTTAAATCTACCCATACCATAAACAAGCTACTGGCTAAAACTTAAAAACTCTGATCGTGCTCGATTCTCTGTCCCGAAGACCATATGTATAACACATGTGAAGATTCTAGGTGCTTTTATTCTTTTATAATCTGTAAAAATTTGAGTGTAAACAAACCCAGGTGTCTGTACTGCTGCCAGGCACTAACGCGGTTTAAATCCCATTTAAAGAGCAGTCGCAGGAAAAAGTTACCAGCCAACACAAAAACATCAGCAAACACCCGTTATCCACATGAAACAGCATTAAAACATTCAACTAGCCTGCTCAAGATTAGTTGCCAAAGCGCAAACCAAAGCATATGATCAAAGACCAGCTAACTTACCTCGTAAGCCTGCTAAACACGCCCAATCTGCCACATTCCCTCTTCAAACTGCTCAAACACGGTGTTTCGATTCACAAATGACTCTCAAACAAACCAAATTTACCCCCAAACTGGTAAAGGCTGTTAATGGAGGATCCTTTTAGCCTGTTAGCATTTGGAATAGCCTAGTTGTAGCTAAGTCGTCAGCCCTTTAATCTAAGCAAAATCAGGTTCTTACTATACCCATCACTAAGTGGTTAAAAGGAGCAGCATAACAGTCAAAGATGACTCCATTCACACCACAATGGTTAAAGCTGTACAAAATTCAGTTAGGGTGGTCATCTTATACATATACAGTGGGTACGGAAAGTATTCAGACCCCCTTCAATTTTTCACTCTTTGTCATATTGCAGCCATTTGCTAA
>JBBPDA010109593.1:0-10196 GCA_037974385.1 Arnoldichthys spilopterus
CAGTATCCCACCCAATCACATCACTGCAGACCCCAGTATCCCACCCAATCACATCACTGCAGACCCCAGTATCCCACGGTAAATACTAAAGCATTGTGTGTTTACAGGAAACTGGAGGTGGCTCTGCCTGATATTGACTACATTGAAATCCCCGCGACCTGGTGGGATGCGGATGCAGATAAATCTCTGCTGATCGGAGTGCACAAGCACGGTAAGATCCAACGCAGTCACTACCTCACAGTCAGTGAGGTTAACAACCGCACATCCCCCTCACAGTGATCCTGTGCTGGTGTTGACGTATGTCCGATGTGTGTGTAGGTTACGAACGCTACAACGCCATGCGCGCGGACCCTCAACTCTGTTTCCTCGAGCGAGTGGGCATGCCAGACGTCTCCGCCCTCACAGCAGAGCAGGCTGGGGCTGAGGGCGTGACCGACGCACCTGACAGGTAACCGCGGCAGCACCAGAGGTTGTAACAGCTGGGCGTGTGCAAGCTGCATGAGCTGTAGTGTTACTTCAGTGTGTCCAAAAGTTTGTGGACGTCTGCGCTTGTTCTGAAATCGGGGGTACTGATATGGGATTGGGGGTGAACACACTCAAACCTCGGACCTCTGCATTTAACCCATCACACGTGCACACGTGGAGCAGCTACCAACAGCGCCCGGGGAGCAGTGTAGCGGGACGGTACCTCACTCAAGGGAACCTCAGTGGTGCCCAGGGACTCGAACCTGCGACCTTCAGGTCCCAGGGGCAACGTCCTCACCACTAGGCCTCCACTGATGTGTGGCTGCTCCAGAAGCCACTCTATTGGTCATTGCTTCTCTGTGAAGATGGTCAAGCTCTGCATGTGCACAGTGTAATGAGTTCTCCCTAAAATAGAGGGGTGTCTGGACACGTATGGACGTTTTGTTTGGTCATGTGTGGAGTTCGGCTCCGTTTTAATCTCGATTTCAGTTTATCGTCTTAATCTTTTTCAGTTTGAGCAAAAGTGATGATATAAAAGAAGACGTCGACTCGAAGCCCGAGGACATGGAGGACAAAGAGGAGAAAGAGGAGAGAAAGGTGAAACTCAGAGGCCAGATGAATGGGAATTTTGGGAACATGATAAACGGCGTAAAAATTGACCAATTGTAACGTTCAACCTATTTCCTTGAAAGGAGGAGGAGAGCCCCTACACAGAGGAACCAGGGAAACAGGACAGCGCTGTGGGAGGTGCGTTCTGTTCCGTACATACACCGATCAGCCATAACATTAACACCACTGACAGGTGAAGTCAACATTGACTATCTAGCTATTTAATTATTTCACCTGTAAGGGGGGTGGGATGCATTAGGCAGCATGTGAACAGTCAGTTCTTGAAGTTGCCGGAGGTAGGAGCGTAAGGATCTGAGCCGCTTTAAGTCAGAGCATCTCCAACACAGCAGGTCTTGTGGAGTGTTTCAGGTGTGCAGTGCCTTCCAAAAGTGATCCAAGGAAGAACACGGGGTCATGGGCACCCAAGGCTGACCGGTGAGCCACTGCGGTGTAGAAAGTGACGCTGACTCTGATAGAAAGGGGTCAGAACACACAGTGCAGCACAGTCGGAGCTGGTGGTCCTAATGTTATGGCTGATGGGTGTATACAAATTGAATTCTTTGTGACATCCTGTCATTCATATGTATCTTGCATGGTCAGAGGATCAGTGTATGTGTGTGTGTGTGTGTGTGTGTGTGTGTGTGTGTGTGTAGAGTCTCTTCCAGATGGACAGGCTCAGGAGGTGGTGGAGCAGGGCCGCGCTCTATGGCCGGCGGGCTCCGCCCTCACCGCACGATTGCGCCGGCTTATCACGGCCTATCAGCGCTACACACGCCGCGAGCCCCTCCGTCACGAGTTCCTGATGCACGAGGGTATTGGGCCTGTTGCCTGGCAACTGGGCGATGACCTACGGCGCTGCACCACTGATCCTGATCCGCTCTTCCTGGAGTGGCAGAAGAGGTAAGGGATGTCAGAAAACGGGGCCACTCAGTAAAGCTCGATTTTGCACTTTTTCTTTAAAGGGGATTGAACCAAAAATAACGTGGACGTGACCATTTGTCGTTGTGAACACACTCAGCCACACAAAGTGCACATCTGCATTTCACCCATCCTCCATCACCAGCACCCGGGGAGCAGTGTAGCAGGACGGTACCTTAATCAAGGGAACCTCAGTGGTACCTGGGCCGGGACTCGAACCTGCAACCTTCAGTTCACAAGGGCAAGGTTCTCACCACTAGGCCTCCACTGCCCCAGTCATTGTGAACACACCACAGAACAGCACAGAGTGCACCATAACGAATGTGCCCTCAGCATTTGACCCAACCTTGCCCGTGGGTACCTCAGGGGTACCGGGGGTCTGGGATTTAAACTGGCGACCTTCAGATCACAGGGGCAACTCCCTGACTGTTGGTGCAGTGAGCAGTGATGGTTACATTTTCTATTTTGGATGGAATGTCGTTTTTACAAACCTCCCAAAAAATGTCCAGGTAACTGCAGGTCTGCATGTTTCTAGCTGCTGATTCCCACTCGTTGTTCATTGTGCAGGTGGACGCGGCGTGAGCAGGCCGATTTCTACCGCACCGTTTCCTCATTCGGGGTGGTCTACGACCCAGAGAAGAAGACCTTTGACTGGAGCCAGTTTCGCGTCTTCGCTCGCCTGGAGAGAAAAACGGACGAAAGTTTGGAGAGATATTTCTGGAGCTTCGTCTCCATGTGTCGCACGGCCTGCAGACTGCCGCCCAGGAAGGATGAAGGTAGAGGTGCACGGCTGACCTGCCGAGACGTGGGTGGGTTTGTTGACTAGTTAGGACACACTCAAGTCTCTTTCTTTCTCCCACGTAGGCCCTGTCGACCCCACTATACTCGTGGAACCCGTCACCGAGGAGCGGGCGGCTCGCACCCTGTACCGCATCGAGCTCCTGCGCAAGGTCCGCGAGCAGGTCCTGCGTCACCCCCTGTTGGGAGAGCGGCTGAAGCTTTGTCGTCCTAGCCTCTACCTGCCCGTGTGGTGGGAGTGCGGCAAACACGACCGCGACCTTCTCTTCGGGGTGGCCAAGCACGGCCTCAGCCGCACCGACTTCTACATCCTCAACGATTCGCACCTGTCGTTCCTGGAGGCCCATCGCAACTATGTGCACAAAGAAAACTACGGCTACTCCGTTTCGGGCCTTCCACATCAACACTGCTGCCTGTATGACACCAGTCTGGGACACTGCCATTCCCCCCAGCCCCCAGAGTACCATCCTCCACCTTTGCACGCCACACAAACACACCACCACATGCATGCTCATGGGCATCACCAGCCGCCAGACGTTACAGCCACGTCGGAGCCAGCGAGCACCTTAAGCATCGGCGCGAATGCCAGAGAAGGTTTCTTGGACTGCGCACCCTTGGATGAGTCTTTGGAGCTTGGGACCTTACAGCATGAAGGCTTGACCTCAGACTCGCTCCACGGCAAGTCTGGCAAGGAAGCCTTCAACGGATTCCCGTTCAACTCCGCTTCGGCTGGGCAGAGCATGCTAAACTCGTATGGCGTACAGGGGGAGTTGGGGGGAGCCCAAGGAGACATGGCCGACTCCATAGCTGGGAAGCTTCGCAGCGATGTTTTAGTAGGAGAGCAGGGTTCCTCCGAGGAGACGGGCTTGATGGCGCCGTCGGTGGAGCTGAACGAACTTCAGACTCCGTGGGAAAGCTCGGACCACGCCGAACCCTCGGACATCTTCAACGAGGCCGATCCCATCCTGGGGACGCCTGCACTAGAAGCAGGATTTTTGGACCCGGCGCATACCGAAGATGGACAGGAGCAGGACGATCCTCTTACAGACTGCTTGAGCATGCCCAGTTCAGACTCCCAGAGCAACCCAGTGGAACCACTAGCGCCAAGCTTCATGTTGTTTAAGGACCTCAACGTTGGTGAAACGTCTGTGGAACAACCGGATTTAGCAGCGAGTCCTTCAGAGTATGTTGCTCCACAGCCTCTTGGGCTTTCAGATGTGAGCATGGACCAAGCAGAGCCGATTGGCGAGGACCTGGACGAGAAGCTCAACGATTCCGACCTCACGCACAGTGACCCGAGTCCGGGAGATGGAACGGACAATGTGGAATATCAGTTTGAGAAAGAGGATCTTTCCCAAGGTAGCAGTAGTACGTTGGAAAGTGATGAGAAGACCAAGGAAGCCCATCACTTGGCTTCTGCGGAGCCTTTATTGGACGCGCAGTGCCAGGTGCCATTCGAGGACTCGAGTGAGGAACAGCTGAAGGATTCCTGTGAAGTGTCGTTGGAGGAACCGTGCGAAAAACTCCTAACTGAGGCAGGTAAAGTGACCTTAGAAGAACCTTACGATGTGGCCAGCAAAGGCGCCCTGGGGGACCCCAGAGAGGAACATGTGAAGAAAGGCTCCTCTGAAGAGGATGCCAAGGAACCCTTAGAAGCAATGGTAGAGCATATTCCAGAGGACCCCACTCTCTCGGCAGAAGCGTCTTTGCCTTCATCGTTTCCTTTATCTCCCACTCTTTCCACCCCAGCGCCAGACAACCACATGTTCTCAGATCCTGATGTAGTTCCTCACATAAAACAGGAGTTTCTCCTGGGTCCGGGAGGCTCTGAGGTCAAGCCTGAGCCTGATAGCACCACATTGACCCCTCACCTGGACCAGACTGCTGCTCTGGAAGTGAAGGATGAGATAAAGGAAGAGGAAACCAAAAGTCCAGGTAGGTTCTCGTTAGTTCAGACATTAAGAGCCTGTGTTTTATAGGAATTTGCCCATTTCCTGATTAAATCTAAGTTTCTACTGTTTTTAGTTTAGCATTCACTTTTAACGAGCTTTAGACGAGCTAGCCTTCACTCCCCACATGCCTCAGTGAGCCTTGGGCGCCCGTGACCCTGTCGCAGATTCACAAGTCGTCCTTCCTTCTATCACTTTTGGTGGGTACGAACTACTGCACACCTGGAACGCGCCACAAGACCTGCCGGCTACCTGGCTCAGGTGTCTAGAAGGTCTAGGCCCTTGTCAGAGTGGCTCAGATCCTTACGTTCCTGCTTCTAGACTTCCAAGAACTGACTGTTCACTTGCAGCCTAACATATCGCACCTCCCTGACATGTGAAGAGTAAAATACCCGGATGGTCCTAATGTTATGGCTGATGGATGTACATTGTTCTTACTGTCCATTTACTCGTTTCCCTTCTTTCTTGCGCAGCTCTGCTGGGGGACGGTTTCATGGAGGCGTCGCGGTTCGCTCCTCCGGGATGCGAGGTGGCCGACGGTCTCCACGACGCAAGGGAGCCCACGATCGCTCAGCTTCTGCAGGAGAAAGCCCTGTACTCGTTCTCCGAATGGCCTAAGGTACTCGTCGCCTCTCGTGGCGCTTTCTGAGAGCCTGGCGTTCGGCCTCGCCGCTGCCCGCCTCACTCTGTGTTCAATGTCTCCGCCCCACACAGGACAGAGTGATCATCAACCGCATCGACAGCATCTGCCACGCCGTCCTGAAGGGCAAGTGGCCTTCCTCCAGCCAGCAGTACGAGTCTCCCAGCCCAGCGGCCAACACCTGCATGCCCAACAGTGCCCAGCCGAGGGCAGGGTTTCTGCCTGCCAGGATGCCTCTACCTCAGAGCCTTAACTTCAACATCCCGCACTCCGTGCCCCGGGTTCCGAAGGTACCTGCTCACAGTGCCGCCTATTCCAGTTTCCCCTCCTTTGCTGCAGTAATGGCCTCCACCACTCACCTGGGAAGGTGGAGTTGGATGGTGGAACATTGCTGTGAGGATTTGATTGTAGAGCATTGGTGAGGTCAGTTACTGATGTTGATGATTAGCTCTGCAGGTACTGAGTGGAGTCCCAGCGCTCCGGAGAACCTAGCTCTTTACACCCCTCTAGCTGACCCTTGGACCTTGGACCGTATCTGCGCTGTCCGTCTCACCAATGCCGGTGGTGGTACTGCCGCACCGCCAGCATCCTCACTGCGGTCTCCACTCTGGGGAGGCAGAAGGAGCAGCCTTCACCTCCGTCTGGGCCAGTGACCACACCCGATGGCCAAGTTGATCAAGCCACATACCCATTGATTTTAAACTGCAGTTTTAGTCACTGTGTATGAGTGAAGGTGACGATTTGTCATTGCGAACACACCCAATCATTTAACCCAACAGAACCTGTGACCCTCTGATCCCATGGGCAAGCCCCAAACCACTAGGCAGTGGCCAATAGAATGGGTTCTGGAGCAGCCACACATAAGCTGGGCAGTGGAGGCCTAGTGGTGAGGACATTGCCCTTGTGGACTGAAGGTCGCAGGTTCGAGTCCCTGGGCACCACTGAGGTCCCCTTTGAGCAAGGTACCGTCCCGCTACGCTGCTCCCCGGGCGCTGTTGGTAGCCGCCCGGCCGGCTATCGGCGGCGCCCTTGGAGCAGTGTAGAGGGACTTGAACCTGCGACCTTCAGTTCACAAGGGCAAGGTCCCAACCACTCGGTCACCACTCTAACTAGACCAGATGATCTCAACGGTCTAAAAATCAGACCGCGTACGTAGGAAAACGTTATGAACATATAACGGCCACAAGAAATGGCACTTTTGTCTTTAACGGGAAGTTTTTTGAACAGAAAAGTTAGTCTTTGGTCCTTGAAAGGAACCGATCACCATAATTCTATGCCACAGCCCTGCGCGCCAGGGTATCGCGCTAATTGCTACAACTACAGCAATAAGAAAAATACAGAACAGCTTCGCTAATAGCAGAGGGGTGCGTGGAGAAACACTGCACCGGTACAAGAGCGATGTTCTCGAAAGGAGGTCGATATAAAACAAAAGCTCGAAAATTATTCCTAAACTGGCCGGTCCAATACTTCAGGTCAGAATGTGAAGCCAGACATGAAATACGTTCCCAAATACAGGAAAACTCTCCTCCAGTTGCCTCCAGGATTGCATTTCTCTATCAGATTTCAGCCGCTCTTAAATCATCGGGCATCCAGGGGCTGAGACGCTGTGGGGAACTAACCGGAATGATGGCCAAGCTGTGGGCGAGAGGAAGGAAAAGCCTTTTCCGTTATTTTGCCCGTTTGATCTCAGACGTATCAATAAGTCGCCCGTGATGGGTCTAGTGAGGGGTAGGCAAACTGTCCACTCTTCTGTTCTGTGGTTCGCTCGTGGATACTATGGCCCCCGATGGGCAAATCAACAGCGTGAAGTGATACATCGAACCTCAACAAAGGTTAATGTGTGTGGAGTTCGCCACCTACTGGGAAAACACAGGCATTGCAGGAACAATGCGAAATGAACGTCGTTTAATCATACAATTTAGACAAATTTGCCGGTTGGGTGACTCAAAACGTACATCTTCAAGGAGGATCTAGGAAACGAACCAGCCTCAAATTTACTGGTGATTGTTCACTCTGTTTTTTGGGTTTTAGAGGGCCGTCAGGGTTCGTTATGGTGTAACTTAGCGTGTAGTATCTCATTAGAATGTCGGCTGGTGACGAGTGGAGCCCTACAGACAGGAGAACAGACCTGGACTACTAGAGCGTTTGCTAAATGCTGTAAATGTACATGTCTAGTGTTTGTGCAAGACATTCATTCAACTTAGCGACTCTGCCGCTATTTCTAACGATTTTTCGGACCCGGAAAAAGCTGTTTTTCCAAAAAGCGCCTAGCGACAAATCTAGCGACATTTTTGACGAGCCTTCGCTACTTTCTGTGCAACTTTGTGGTCAATATTCCCTGCAGATCAGCAACGAACCACGTCCGTACTGAGTACTGAGGAGAAAACGTAGAACGCCACATGATTTTTTTTTTGGCAGAACGCCAACGCGGCATTATGACATAATTTATATGCAAATTAGCGTCGGTCGTCATCTAGCGACGTTCTGGGTAAACTTCAGCTACTTTCTGTGGGAGATAGTTGGCAACACTGCTTTCCACTACTGTGGATTTCTCGTTCTCAGTCTCTCCGTGATCGCTCTTTCCTTTCGACCTTTGAATCAGAAGTGATTGATCTTTTCAAAGATTACTTCTCCACTTTCCAATGTGTGTGTGTATGTGTGTGTGTGTGTGTGTGTGTGTGTGTTATCTTTGTGCATTAAGCGACCTTGGGATTGTGAAAGGCGCTATATAAATTCAGGTATAAATTCAAGTCTGCTTAATGCCGTGGTCAGGCATAAAGGTCTTTTTACGCCGTTACACCTGCTTTTTACACACTGAAACCTCTGCTCCAGTTGGCATTTTAAATTAAACGCCCTTACGAAGTGGCCAAAGCGCAACAAAGACATGGATCCATTTAGTAGTATAGGTGACTTTTTTTTTAACGTCAACAAGAAATAAAGCTAAAAAAAAAAAAAAAAAAAAAAAAAAAAGCTGAAGCTCTGCTGCAGCGCTGTATGTGCGTGGTGGCGTTTTAGACTTCAAGCTAAAAAAAAAAAAAAAAAAGAAGTGAACAAACCATTAAACCATAACCAGTCATGACCTATGAGGTGAAACACAGTTTTTTCACTTAGTCACACCCCTCCCCCCCCCCACCCCCTACCTGCAACCGCTAATCGCTAGGCCGCCGCTGCCCACTACTGGACACAGGATGTGCTTCTCCGAATGAATGATCCTAATTGAGTGTGTTGTCAGTGCGATGAGTGTGTGCGGCCTAGTTCAGGCGCTACCCACCACCCGTTCCTTGGCTCCGGCGGCGACGAAAAGCAGGTCTCCGTCTCTGGCTCGCGTCGCCCGCAGCAGCTGCCGCCTGGTCGTGTCCGACAGCAGCCGGCCGAGAGGAGACTTCAGCGAGCCGTCTGCCCTGACCAGCATGCTGCTCACCTCCTGCACAGCACGGGACAGAGACGGAGCGGTTTAAGCCACTGCAGCCAGCAGGCCATCCTCAATCACAGCAAACCCGGGACAGAGTCGCACACGAAGGGTCATACGACAGCGGGCTGGGCCTCCGGCTTTGGGGACACAGTTGCTTACACAGTGTTGCTTCTCCCTTTAGTCTACAAGGGTCAAACCATATCGACTTGTGGATCATCCCCAGCACAGCAGTGTGACACGGACATGGTAGTGGCATGGGGTGTGTGTGAGGGCATGTGGCCAGGCACGACGGAAGGTTACTGAGGACAGTGCATGTGACGCTCAAGCTCTAGTCCTTCATTAGCGGTCAGTCTTTGACCACAGGACACCGCTGGCTGGATGTTTTCGGCTGGTGGAGGATTTTCAAGCCCCTGATGCTGAGGTTAACGATTCCAGCAGAACACACACACAGAATCGATTCAATTCTATTCGATTCAATTTGATTCTTTTCTACTTGATTCTATTCTATTCTAATCTATTTAATTTCGATTCAATCTGATTCTATTGGATTCTATTTGATTCGATTCTGATTCTATTCTATTTGATTCTACTTTCTTCTATTCAATCCTATTCAATTCAATTTTGTTCAGTTCGATTCGATTATATTTGATTCTATATTTGATTTGATTTGATCCTTATCTATTGTATTCTATTTGATTGTGTTTTATTATATTCTATTCTATTTGATTCTTTTCTATTCTAATATATTTAATTCAATTCAATTTGATTCTATTGGATTCTATTTGACTATTGGATTCGATTTGATTCTATTTGATTCGATCCTATTCGATTCGATTTTATTCTATTCTATTCGATCCTATTTGATTTTATTCTATTCCATTTGATTCTATTTGATTCTTTTCTACTTGATTCTATTCTATTCTAATCGATTTAATTTCAATTCAATTTGATTCTATTGGATTCTATTTGATTCGATTCTGATTCTATTCCATTCGATTCTACTTTATTCTATTCAATCCTATTCAATTCAATTTTGTTCAGTTCGATTCGATTTTATTTGATTCTATATTTGATTTGATCCTACTCTATTGTATTCTATTTGATTGTGTTTTATTCTATTCTATTCTATTTGATTCTTTTCTATTCTAATATATTTAATTCAATTCAATTTGATTCTATTGGATTCGATTTGATTCTATTCGATTCGATTTTATTCGATTCGATTTGATTCTATTTGATTCTATCAAAATCTATTCTATTGGATTCGATTCAATGTAATTCGATTCAATTCAATTTTATTGGATTCTAAGTGAACACACTCAAGCACCACAATGAAACATGACCTCTGCATTTAACCCATTGCACGTGCACACGTGGAGCAGTGGGCAGCTACCAACAGCGCCCG
>JBBPDA010109594.1:0-10195 GCA_037974385.1 Arnoldichthys spilopterus
ACTTGTTGCATCTTTCCCAAGAAGACTCATGGCTGTATTAGCTCAAAAGGTGCTTCTACTAAATACTGAGCAAAGGTATGAATACTTAGGACCATGTGATATTTAAGTTTTTCTTTTTTAATAAATCTGTAACAATTTCAAAAATTCATTTTTTGTCTGTCAATATGGGGTGCTGTGTGTACATTAATGAGGGGAAAATATATATTTTAAATGATTTTAGCAAATGGCTGCAATATGAAAAAGAGTGAAAAGTTGAAGGGGGTCTGAATACTTTCCGTACCCACTGTATATATATATGTGTGTGTTTGTGTGTGTGTGTGTGTGTGTGTGTGTAATGTGTCTTGTTTTGAGCTTGACTCAGGTCTGTTAACACTATTCCACTGCTTTAGATGGTGAGACAAGCCTTTGCATCTGCACTGCCCTACAGGCTTAACCAAGAATCCTGCCTCCTCTTCCGCTCAATCGCTCCATCTTATCTAGAGGTCTTGAGGAGAATCAAGCTGACTGTAAGACAGTGGTGCGCGTCTTCAATTTTCCACCACGGTGCCCGCTGGGAAATCTCTGGCCGGCGGTTTAGCTGCAGGAAACGCGCTCTCATCCCTCACACACAGACACCGTGCCAAGCAGCGGTGCTCAACATACAAACTCCTTAATGATAGCCTGCCGGGGCCAAATTACAGGTGGGAGGTTGGTAGGAAGGACACTGTGTGGTGAGAGTCAAGAAATAGAAAGAGAACAGTAGAATGTTCTTAGAGCTTCCTGCAGGTAGCGACGGTGCCAGCTGAAAAAAGCACTATGTAAAAAAATGAATAGAATTGAGTAGCCTGTTCATGCATGTGACACTGATGAGTTTTCTTAGTACTAGTAAAGTGATGCAAACGACGCAGTTTCCCTTTTATCGAAAATGTAGTTTTTTAGGTTTATTTCTTTAGTTCTGTTTTAGAGCAAACGATCACACATGCATCAGAAACCATTTGAAGTTTTAGGTCATCTTGCTGATGTGGTGACACTGCTTGAAACATGGACAAAAATACAGGCAAATTTCCAGCTTCAGGATGACACCACTGTTGACATTATTGCGACATTATAAGTGTCGTACTAAAGTAAACTGGAACTATTTTATTGCTCAAATGTTGCTCTTTGATGGCAGCTTTCGAGACTTTGGAGAAACTGTATTACACATAAAGAGAAATGAGGATTTAGCTGAAAGCAAACATGAGCATTATTACGCACAATGGCTTTCTTGGGATCTCTATGGTTAAGCAGGAGACTTAATCAAAAATCTCCTTTGTCTTCCATCTGCCCTCAGTGTTGTCTAAGAGAAGCTACAGATATTAAGGAGATCTTTTTGTTTTTTTCATATGGGATGAAAGCTCAGTCAGAAACCACGTTTAAGATGACTAAGTTCTCCGATGTTTTTTGAGCTAAGTGTGAGGTAGACATTCAGTTTGCATGATGCTAGTGATGATGTTTCAAGCTTATATTATTTAATTATCATCATAGCTTTCAGCAAAAAAGGAAAATTGTGTGAATTTGATTATTTTTTGCTAAAACACCACTCTGCTTATAGTTGACAGCATGCTTGGTTAATGCGGTCCTACAGGGCAGTTTGTGGTGACACATCCTGTTCACACCTGATCCATTATATCTGGATCATTCCAAGCCAATAAAAATCAAGTCAAGTCAAGTTTACAAGTGACATTGTTACAAAGCAGCTTTACAGAATCCTGCTCCGAGCCCCTAATGAGCAAGCCAAGGTCCACGGAGGCAAAAAAATAAAAATAAAAAACATTTGTTTCAATAGATGGCAGCAGCTCAAAAAATCAAGTATAAATTCACTTAAGAAACATTTAGAAGAGAAATAAATCTCATGGCCAACCTACACTTAGAAGGTGGTCTGATAGACATCAGCCACATGTTATAGCAGTGTAGATGCATTCATCTCTGTAAGATGTGTTCGACAACTAAAACCCTACTTCCTGCTTTTCTGTTTATGAAACCTATTGCCCTTCAGACTGATGCCACATAATATGGACATCGCTGGTCATAGCTCATTTCCTGGCATGACTTTCATCCCTGGGCCCAATTTAGTAGCCTACTTTGGATGAGCCCGTTAGTGTAATTAAAAGGCCAGTGTTGTTAACCTTTGCTTCAGCTTGTTTTTCACCATCTCGCTGTAATACATTGTGTTTTAACACACAAGGTTCACGAAGGTGATTAAACATGAATAATTATTCTTAGCATTTGACTTTTTGTGAGCATTCAGTTTTTCCTTTGAATAGAACAGAAGAATGAGTTGAAACCCATGTGACTGACTGTTGTGTAAGAGCTGATTTGAATTTTTTTTGCCACATAATAATTAGATTACGATGGGAACTCTGAGTGTAAATGCATGAGGTTGAAATCCAGATACTATTTACATGTAAACAGCAAGTTTAAACAGGGTCACAGTGTGTCCAGCACAGTTATGGGGTTTTCCTGCTAGGACACACCAACTAAACCTGACAATGAACAGGTAGGGTCACTAAGGTGAGTCTGAGTAGGTCTGGACTGCAGCCTTCCAAAAATGCATCTCACTCCCCCTGAACTTTTATACTTGTGCTCTCATGTGAGTGAGGGTATGTAGAGTCCACTGCTGGCCTGGGTGATGCTTGTCCACTGAAATGTCTTGGAAATTGTGTCTTTTTTTTGTCATTTTTGCTGCGTCATGTGAAAGGAATGTTTTGGATGTTAAATTGATACTTGCTGTCAGCATCG
Source organism: Arnoldichthys spilopterus (assembly GCA_037974385.1). Taxonomy (NCBI): domain Eukaryota; kingdom Metazoa; phylum Chordata; class Actinopteri; order Characiformes; family Lepidarchidae; genus Arnoldichthys; species Arnoldichthys spilopterus. The sequence goes on from JBBPDA010109594.1 coordinate 2,758, forward strand.
CTTTGATGAGACATATTTCCCTGGCTTGCCTCATTACCCTGCCCGTGCCACTTCCTTCGAGATTAAAAATGCCTCTCAACAGCCATTATTTTTCCTTTGAGGGTAAAAAGACAAGATGCGTTTGATACGGAGAGTTTTAGAGGGGCTACGGTGGACGCTTGAGAACAAGGCTGAACGATTCGTTTTTTCCTTATCTGTCTCAATCTGAGAGGCGCCTTGCCTCATGGCAGGTCCACACTGAGCATGCTCGCTGCACTCAGTGTCCACACTCAGGAAATGGGTTGTTCTTTTGTCCAGACTGGGAGACACAACCTGAGCGCTTCATACTTGTTTGTATGTGAAACACAGAGACTGTGCCAAGTGTGTGTGTATGTGTGGCTCTTTGTAAGGGTTAGAAATTCCCAGATCATATGAAAAATTTACACATAAGGACAAATGTTTTTAGTACAAAATCCAGCATTTTAATAAAGATTTACTGGCACTAGGGTGCTGACTTCAGCGTTAGGGTTAAGTTTAGCTTGGAAATACACCATAGAGATAAGAATGTGTGTGTGTGTGTGTGATGATTTTATGCTTTGTAATGACTACTGCAGTAGAGGCATTTGCCTGTTGACTAGACCCATAATTCTCACAGAGGGGTCAGAGGGTCACAGAAGGTCTCTAATAAAAGTCCCAGAATTTTTTATATACGTATATATATAAACAAATTCTGCCATATGACATCCTAAAACCTTTTTTCTGCAAGAGTAGTCCATAACTCTGACCTGAGCTAATATCCAATGCTCATTTTTTTTCGTACACACAATAAGTTGATATTTAGACCAAAATATTTTTTACTTTTTACAATCAGATTTTTCATAATTTGCACTAAATTTGCACTAACAATATTCACATTCACTGTTCACTCGCAATATTCACTACATTAAAGTTTATTACAGTAAAATAACATCATATTGTTATTTTTATGCATTTTTCTATTATCTGAACCATGTGACAGAAGGAGGTGTGCATTAAGAGTCTTTCCCAAGGAATCTTATGTAGTGCCGTAGTGGGCAGTGGTGGCCTAGTGGATATGACATTACCCTAGTGAACTGAAGGTCGCAGGTTCAAGTCCTGGAGTACCGCTGAGGTAACCTTGAGCAAGGTACCATCCCGCTACACTGCTCACCGCGTGCTGTTGATAGCTGCCTTCTGAATCATGTGTGCATGTGTGATGGGTTAAATGCAGAGGTCACATTTCATTGTGGTGCTTCAGTGTGTTCACAATGACAAATAGTCACTTTCACTTTATGTACTTGCCCAGGTGAAATAACCCAAACTTAAATGCTAAATCATCTTATTCTAACTACAAAAACAGCTGCAGCAACTATTTACGGCTAAACCTTTGCCTAATGTTTGCCTAAACGTTTGATGAGTTGGAGTGTGAGGGTCCAATTTTTTTTCAGCTTAGAAGCGGGCCCTGGCTGAAAAAAGGTTTGAAAGTCCCTGGGTTAGACAACTGGGAGAGAGAGTAAGAGAGAGAGAAAGGAAGAGAGGGAGAGAGGGAAAGAGGGAGAGAGAGAGAGAGTGTGTGTGTGTGTGGGTGGGGGTGGGGGGTGGTAGATGGGGTGTGGGGAGAGGGGGGATTAACCACTGTCTTTGTGGCACTTTTAAGCGCCAGTCCCACAACAGTAATAGCATTGTAAGCACTTTTCATTTTGGCAACGGTGACTCCAGAGTGGCATCGCCACAAGCGCAGTAGAACCTCACTGAACCTGTGATGTTAATGCAGTGGTGCTGTGGGATGCAACAGCCCCTTTAACCTGTTCTGTAGTTAAAACATGTGGAAACTAGGAAACAGGGAAAGCAGCAGAAACATCACTGGATTTGTAATCGTGAAGACAATGTTTCAAATTTACTAAACTGTGACCACAGAGATTAGCGGTTTTCCCTGTTATCTTCTCCCAGTTTTAGTCATGGAAATCCTGAAGACGCAGCTTCTAGTGGAAAAAAAAGTCAAAGGTAGTACATCAAATATTTGCAGCGCCTCCTCAAATCAGTAAATAACTTTCTAAAGTGTAAATGTTGTGTGGTGTGTGTGTGTGTGTGTGTGTGTGTGTGTGTGTATGTGTTTGAGTGACCTGACTTCTTTAAAGCTGTGCTCAGGGAATATTTCTGCTGTCTGGCTTTGTGCTCTTTGAGTCTTGAAAAGCCATCAGCTGTAGACGTAGGGGATGCTCTGTTGCCCCAGTAACTCCATTAGTGAGGATGTTTGCATTGTTAGCGATGAAACTTTGAGAGAAAAGTGACTTTCTGTACACGGAGAGGCCACGTGTGTGCGCATGTGTGTGTGTGTGTGCAAGGCCTCAACTCGACCCTCTAACTCCATTAACTGAATGTAGGTCATTTCTATGAGGAGACTTTGCGCTGTGACATGATTCTGTCCACTCTTCTCCCCACGGCCGAGCCGAGATTTAGCCCGCACTAACATGCTGGCATTGTAAGTTCTCCAAACAAAAGCTTTTAACCGGTGCCTGGGGTGGCATCTTCATCTGGACCGAGACATTTTCTCTACCACGCGTGCCTCTGTGTGATTGGTGAAGATGCGGCTGTTATTGCGCCGGTTGTAATGAGAGAGTTGATTGTTTTTGTGTGATTGAGCTGGTATCACACAGGCAGAGTTTGTTCCCTCACTTACAGAGTGTCCTTGAAAAAGAGCTGTTGGACAGCGGGGGCCGTTCTGTCTGATCTGAGGTTCACTGTGTTTATGTGCAGCCGAAGATTGATGTCCCACGAATTCTTGGCTGGGGTGACCAGTCCAGACAAATTGGCCGAAGAGAGATGCGAGTTTTCCCTCCCCCAGTCTGTCTCTCTCTCTCTGTGTATGTCTCTCTCCCCATCTCTCTCTCTATGATGTACATTTATAATAGCTTTAGAGGGTGTGAAAGTGATGTGTGCAAGTTTAAGGTCTGTGAGGGTGGTCAGCCTCATCAGTGGGAGTGAGCATGCTATATCTTCATCTGTAGGAGCATGAGACCATATACCTACAACTATGACTCACTGGTATACGGCAGGTAGAACAGCTTTGAGATTGACCACTCCTGCAATAAATAGCAAAAAAGCATGAAAAGCAGAAGGCCAGTCCTGGGGGGGGTGTTGTCCATCACAGGTGGGTAGTTACCCTCCCTAAACGCACTCACTTAAACCTGGTAATTAACAGGTGAGTTGAACCAGGTGTGTTTCAGCAGGGGAACTTCCAAACTGTGCTGGAGTTGCCCACCCTTACCTTACAGACTAAGGCAGATATCTGCTGAAAGATGTGTGTGAAGTTGAACAAGCATGTTCATTGAATGTGTATTAATATACCCCCCCCCCATCTCTTTCTCCCACCCTGTTTCTCCCTCCTGTCTGTTGAAGTGTCCTCATCTGTCCATCATGCTATCACATTCAGCCCGTGTTTTTCATCAGACGTGTCAGCCCGGGGGTGTGTTACTCACACCAAAGTGAAAATGCACGCACGCACAGACAGACAGACACACACACACACACACACACACACAGTCCAGAATGTGGTCAGTTCTCTATGGGTTTGTCTTCCTGCTAATGACTGAGACAACAGTGAGTTTTTTTTTCGGTACAAACCCAGAGAAGATACTGTAGGCAAATGTATTTCTCACATGTTCTTTTCACTGTGTATAATACATGTGTTCCATGTAAAAGAGCTAGATACTATCCCCAGAAACAGGATGTAATATAAAATATAGAATCTCTCACAGGAAAAGATGTTAAATGTTTTTGAATTTTGTTTTATTATTATATGATGTTATATTTTTATCTTCATTTTTTATATTTTCCAAAATCTATCCTAACGTTCTGAACAAAAAAAACCTTTACTATCATCTAAAACTGCCCCATGGGGTAATCAGCTTTTGCCGTTTATGTCCAGGTGGCTTTAGTTGGGCACAGTTTCAGATTGTGTGCATGCATGTGTGTATGTGTGTCTTTGTATTAAGGAGTAGATGACTGTCAGGAGCTTTGAGTCGTAGCTGATTGTGTCTATGTGAGACTGCAGGAAAGAGACAGAGACAGACAGAGACAGAAACAAACAGAGACGGAGACAGAGGCAGACAGAGAGAGAGAGACAGACAGAGAGGGAGAGAGAGAGAGAGAGAGAGAGAGAGCAATCCCATAAACGCAGAAGGTTTCTGCAGTTTAGCTGCTCTCTTGGGTATAGCATCGGCTGATACATGATCATGGTCTGTGTGTGTATGTGTTCGTGTGTGTGTCTTTGTGTCTTTGCCAGTGTAAACACACGCTTGCATCTGTGTATATCATTAAAGCAGCGATAATCCGAACGGTCCAGGTAAAGTAAAGACAGATGCATGTGTAAATCCTGCGCCTCAAGCCTTTATCTTGATTGACTGATGTTGGGGTAGAAGTTAAGCTTAGATTTTTCATAGGCCAAAGCCGGTACATGTGCACTGTTGTAATTGGCTGTGGGGCATGTGACTTGCACTCTGATTGGCTGCTAAACTCTGAGTTACTGATAGACTCAGGTAAGTATAATCCCTGTGAAATTGTCTCTTTGATTCGCTCGCTGTTGAGCTTTTCCCGCTGACGCTCTGAGAGGGCTTTCAGACAGGGATTTACGCTGTTGCTGCGTACTTTACATGCGAATGCAGCACAACGTCTGGCATGTCATGGAGCGGATTTTGGCCTGTCAGTTCAGCAGGGTAAATAGCACTGTGTTTGAATGGTTCTGGCTAAGCTGCACGCAGAGTTGGGATGAGCTGGTTGAAGTGTGTAGTGCAGGAGGAATGCTACAACAACACCAACGGCACAATTACGAAGCGCGAGGGCCGGTGTTGGCATGTTGCTAAAAATTCATAGTTAGTTAGAGGGAAAGTCATATGTGTTACTTCTAAATATCAGTTGTCTCGGATGATTCACAGATGCCTGGTTTTAATTTCTGGTTTCACAGAAGGCGGTGAATGAGGAAAAGTACTGACACTGACGTTAATAACCTGTCCTGAACCATAATACTGTACTGAATATAGTAAAACTGAATCGCTGAATCGTGTTGTATCTACAACTACGGCATTGCCCCAGAACTGACGCACGATCAGCTTCTAGTCCGTCTGCTGTGTTGAAACATCAGACTGATGCAGTTCGGAACTGAGGGTGGTGCATTGCGACTATGTGGGCACTTTGAGTTCTTCATGCTGACCAGCAGAATCAGAGTGGCACCAAGAGACTCCATAGATCATACTGAGAAAGGACAGCACACACATACACACGCACCCATGGCTGAGTGAGGAAGTGCAGTTGTTATTAGTGTGGTGGGACTGGAAGTAGGCCTGTGTTTCTCATTAGCCTACTCCACTTCTGCAAGGGTAAAAACAGCTCAGCTTGCGCTTGTCTGCTCTCCGGGGAAGCGCTGTTCTGCTGCTTTTTTCTGCTCACCCACAGTGCCCACCCCCTGATGCTCATTCAAACAGACGTGTGTGTTTATATGTGTGTGTGTTTTTATCCATATATATATATATGTGTGTGTGTGTGTGTGTGTGTGTGTGTGTTGTGTGTGTTTACGCACCCACATATATAACATATATATATAGATATATCTCAGCTGGGTGGGGTTGTTGTCGAGTGAGTGGTACAAATGGCTGTGTACCCTCTAAGCTGTCAGTCTCTTTGCCCTGTGAGGGCTGTGCGTGTGTGTGTAACTGTGTGTCTGTGTCTGTGTGTGTGTGCGTGTGTGTCAAAGCTAGAGGACAGCACACTGCCCCACTGCGCCAATCCTCCACTTTCCCCAAGGCCTTTTCACAAGCCTTCTGTATCCACAGACCCACAGACACTCCGTGCTTACACCAGACATTCCCAAACTTAACATGCCACAGCCCAATGAAAGTCTTCTGTGGCCCGAAATGCATCATTCCCTCAATTACAATTCTCCACCAATGCTGAGGTATAACATATGCTCTGGACCAAAACTAGGTCCGATGAATGAAGAGTAAGACCCTGTGGCTTTGTTTTATTAGTTCTGATTTCTACTTTAAATTTAAATTCTGAATTCTAAAAACATTTCTTTTCTTTCTTAATTACAAAACCGAAAATCTATCTATTTATTTATAGTTAATGACCTCTCACAGCCTATCTGCAATACCTTCAGAGCCCACCAGGGGCGCAGTACAGCACAAGATTGCTTCATTGCTTTGCTTTAAAACTAAAAAGAACAGTAATGCAAAAAACACAGAATATGGTTTAATATCATATATTATATCAAATATGTTATTCCAGCAGCTTTGAGTAAAGCAGTCATTGTTACTTGGCAATCGTCATAGTAATAATGAAGAAACAGTGGAAAAACAAGTGCTCTTCAGCTAATCTGACTATATGTTCAGAGATAACATGGGTTTGTGACTCCCAGTCCCAGGACCCCAGGTTCACCTCTACACACCTGACCCAACCCACAAGGATCTTGTTGATGAGTTAATGAGCTGAATCAGATGTGCAGGATAAAAAAAGCACCAGAATGTGTGTAGTGTGGGATCGAGAAGACTGGGATTGAAGCTCAGACAGTGAGCAGTGTTCTCTTGTGATGAGGCATTAGAATCAGGCCTTACAGAGAAGCTTTATCAGTTCTCTCTTGCTGATTGCTAAAGCATCCCTGGGTCAGGCTGCTGAACAGGCTTTTTCCGCCCTTCATCTCTCACTCCTGTCTCTCTCCATCATTTCATCATCATACCTTCCCTCTTTTTCCTTAATCTATCTCTCTTTCGCCCTTTTGTCCTTCCTTTGTCAGTTTTCCTTCATACACTCCCAACTTTTTTTTTTCTCTTATTCTTTTACAGGCCTCTCTCTCTCTCTCTCTCTCTCTCTGGATATTAATTATAGAGAACTGAGGGGTATTGTGTGAGGGCTGCAGGCTCTGCTGTTTTGCTGAGTGTTTGTGTGTTCTGGCCTGCCTTTGGCTGTTTATTTTGAGCGGTTTCCACCACACTCTTCTCAAGAGTCCTTTTACAAGCACCATCATCCACTAAACTGTTTTTTAGCATCTTCAGACAACAACCCTAACAGGCACTATGTGGGTAAGAGCAGAGCCGTGTGTCTGTGTAACAATAAATAGTTCTGTACATTTTGCACATGTACGTTTATTCATGTCTTTAAGTGTTTGTGAGTGTGTGTGTGTGTGTGTGAGAGAGAGAGAGGATGAGTGAGTAATGAGTGGGGTTAGAGGCCAGAGGGACTACAGGTTCAAACTGGGTGCTGTGTGTGATCTGCACTGATGAATAACAACAGGACAATGTTAACTCTTCCTTTTCTCTTCTCTTCTCTTCTCTTCTCTTCTTTTCTCTTCTCTTCTCTTCTCTTCTCTTCTCTTCTCTTCTCATCTCTTTTCTTCTCTTCTCTTCTCTTCTCCTCTATCCTCTTTTCTTCTCTATTTTTCCTCGCTTCT